>JASSUY010011177.1:0-22855 GCA_032466535.1 Forpus xanthops
CATGACATCCTTGTCTCTAAGTTGGAGAGACATCAATTTGATAGGTGGACCACTCGGTGGATAAAGAACTGGCTGGACGGGCACACACAAAGAGTTGTGCTCAATGGCTCAATGTCCAGCTGGAGACCAGTAATGAGTGGCGTCCCTCAGGGATAAGTGTTGGGACCGGTCTTGTTCTATGGCTTTGTCAGTGACATGGACAGTGGGATTGAATACGCCCTCTGCACATTTGCCAATGACACCAAGCTGTGTGGTTCCATTGATACACTGGAGGGAAAGAATGCCATCCAGAGGGACCTTGACATGCTTCTGAGGTGAGCTGATGCCAACCTGATGAAGTTTAACCATGCTATGTGCAAGGTCCTACACCTGGGTCAGAGCAATCCCAGGCACAGCTCCAGGTTGGGCAGAGATGAGAATCAGAGCAGTACTGAGGAGAACAACTTGGGGGTGTTGGTTGATGAGAAAACAAACAAGAGCTGGCAGTGTGTACTCGCAACTCAGAATGCCAACCGTATCCTGGGCTGCATCAAAAGGAGCGTGACCAGCAGAATGTGGGAGGTGATCCTGCCCCTCTATTCTGCTCTTGTGAGACTTCACTTGGAATATTGTGTGCAGTTCTGGTGTCCTCATCATAAAAGGACATGGAACTGTTGGAACAAGTCCAGAGGATGGCCACGAGGATGATCAGAGGACTGGAACATCTCCTGTATGAAGATAAGCTGAAAAAGTTGTGGCTGTTCAGCCTGGAGAAGAGAAGGCTGCGTGGAGACCTCATAGCAGGCTTACAATATCTGAAGGGGGCCTATAAGGATGCTGGGGAGAGTCTCTTCATGAGGGACTGTAGTGATAGGATAAGGGGTAAAGGGTTCAAACTTGAACAGGGGAAGTTTAGATTGGACATGATGAAGAAATTTTTTACTGTTAGGGTGGTGAGGCACTGGAATGGGTTTCCCAGGGAAGTTGTGAATGCTCCATTGCTGGTGGTGTTCAAGGCTGGTTTTACATAGCCTTGTTTGGCATGGTTTAGTGGGAGATGTCCCTGTCTGTGACAGTGGGACTGGAACTAGATGGTCCTTTCCAACCCTAACTATTCTATGATTTTATGATTCTATACTTGTCACATTATTCTGTTTAGATGTTTATTCAAATTTCAGAAAGAAAAATGTTGTGTCTGATTTCTTTTTTTTTTTAATTAATCCTCCAAAGATACTTAGAAGAACATCAAGGATGAGAGCAGAAATTAATACTATGTTAGGTTAGCACACTGGGAGTGGGAGTTAACAGAATACAACTAAACTATTTCCAAAGTAATAGAAGTGCTGAAAAGCAAAATAATTACTGCAGAATAAGAGCACACATTCCTGTTGACATGAAAATAGCAAAGAGAGACATTTTGTTCTTACTGGCATTCAAGCAGCAAATGGAAATTTCTAATTAAATGAAAGAGTAATTATGATAATAATGCTTTGAATTGGTGAACCTTTTTAGGTGATTATCCTCAGATAGTTTTGAGAAGAAATAGGTCAGAATTATTATCATAGAACAACAAAGAGTGACAAACCCCCCTCATTTCAAAAATATCAGTTCAAAATCTGTTGGCAGATATAAAAACCAAGACCAGATGTGTAGATGTAGAGGAATTGCTATATCCTTGCTGGGGTGGTAATTTATGGAGAGGATTTGTTGTGGAATTCACCCCTTGCTACAGAATTGTCTCTGTTCCGAGGGTGTGTCCACGCTTGTGAAGCTACTGGAGTTTATTGAAATAATTATTCCAGAATAATTTGGTAATTTTTCAGAGAAGCTCCCAGCCCCAGTTTTAAAATATGTCTGACCCTGGCATTTGAGAATATATGTGGTTTTATTTATATGGTTGTATAGATATAGAGTTGTCTTCCTGAGGTTACAGAGAAAGCCAGAAATAATGATGTTGAGAGATGGGATCTGCCCTGTACCAAGCTTGCTTAAACTTAAAAAGACAAGTCCACAGCCCAGTAAAGATGAAATGTAGACTTGAATGATGAAGTAAAACCATTTAACTATCAGAAAGTACGGGAGCATTACTGAGTGTATATACTTTGTCTTCACATTAAAAGCGTAATCTGAATTTCAAGGCTCCATGAAGTTGTAGATTTCTGGCTTTGTACACTCAGGTACTATAAAGTTTGAAAAAAATAATACCCAGATTTCTGCAGAGCACATGAAGGCTCCAGCAGAAGCAACACAATATGAGTTGCATGTCTTAAGGCCTTAGTAGGAAGATTATCTTACTGGATATAACTACATATGCTTTCAAACCCAAACTGGTATAGCTCTGTCTAAGAACCTTACAGCCTACACTCACATGTGGGTAACCCTTGATAAAGGTGGCATACTCAAACAGGGTCAGTTAGGTATGAAGAGAAACATCTGTCAATTCTACATTCCTGGGTACCTCAGGATGTAGAATTTATATTATATGACATCACACAGCCTTCAGAAATATCAGTAATTTCCCTTCCACTGCAGTGAACTGTTTGATTTTAAACATGTGCACATATGGGAGAAGTTATAAAGAAAAGCTTAGTGTATTGAAGTAGGCAATAGTGATTTACTAGTAGAATCGGTTCTGATCTGTGGGATGGGGAATCTCTGCTCTGTAAGAAGAGTATCCTTCTCCATGTTCTCAGACCACGGTGTCCTTTATAAAATTTCTCATGTTCAGTTGCTTTTTTTTTCAATCTTAATTTTTATAACATGGTTGATTAGATTTTTTAGTGCTGTCTCTAGATTCATTCTTTTCTTCTTGACCTATATCTTTTTTCCATGTATATATGTAAAAAATATATATATAATAAAATTCATCTCTCAACTACTACATGAACCATTTTTTCATCTAGAGGTATTTTTTTTTTTTTTAATCAGTGCTAGAATATCTTTATTTGTGTTTGATTTCTTCTATATATTGCACATATATTGTTCTCAAATGTGTCCAACACTATCATGAACAGCTTTTGTGGAAAGTTGAAATAAAATTCCCATCAAAATATATGAACATTCAAAAAGCGTTTTCTTTCCAAAGGACATTACCTTGTACATTCCCACAGGAATGCCATTTGTTTTCCTATTGCCAGCTATCTACTTTCAAACAGCTCCTTTTGAACACCAGGCTAATCAGTTCTTGTTGGAAGGATTCACCTTACCTGACTTCAGATACCCAAGGTTGGAGGTTAAAACAGCTGCACTTTCTTTGTAGTTGAGGAGACAATAGGGGTTTTCAGGAAGGGTTTCATTCTGGCTTCGACAAGATGCCCAAGACAGGTGGGGTGACTCAGCCTCCAATGGTATCGATCTTTGTCTACTGCCTGCAGTGTATGCTGTAGGTGTAGGGACCACGAGTGTAGAGACCCAAGGCATCAGATAGCTTTGATTAGGTGAAATAGGTATGCCCTGACTGCGTAAACTATGAACTGTGTGCCTGCAACACCCCCAACAGCACAGGTCTTAATGCAGAACAGTGGGATCCTGCCTACCAAAATTCTTTTTCACTTTCCTTTTTTTTTTTTTTGCCATTTGTTTAAAGCAATGTACATTTTACAGTTCACATGTATTTGTTAAAATTTATTTTAATGATAACAATACCTACCTCAGCCACCTTTCACACCTTTGAAAGTACTGGTACTTGAAAATAAGTCCTAGAGAACCCCAGACCAATCTACTTTACATCAGAAATAGAGAGAAGGTAATTACATGTCTCAAGGACATCACTAGAAAAAATACTCGCTCTGGAGTGAATTTTTCCAAGAACTGCTACTTTGCTTTCCAAGAGCCTAGCTGTAAGCATATTGCACAGATTTATGTAGCTAGCCCCTTTCAATAACCTCTTATGACAAATTTGAATGCTGCTGTTCTACTTGTTCTGTCCTAAATAGTTCAATGAGATCATAGGCCCTTATTTGTTTATTTATTCATTTTCAGAGGAGCAGTTCTGATTTGATTATCCCAATTTAATAAGTATTTTAAAATTCTTATGAAAGAAATACTATTTTAGTTTTGTAATATATGGCAGCTCCTAAGTAAAATTTTTGCTCTATTTGCCAAACTCAGCTGTTCAGGTTTTTTTGTCTGGTTTTGTTTGGTTTTCAAAACTAACAACTTTTGATCATCAGACAGAACAGCTACTTTGTACAACAGTGATTTATTTTGTTCACTCATTTTAAGTTCTTTAAAAACCTGTGGATGAAACAATCCAGACCTAGGTTTAAGGAACTGACTCAAAGATACTGAAGTCACGGTTTGTCCTTTTGCTGATTTTAGTAGATTTTTTTTAAGGATCTAAGAGATGATTTTGTCTTTCTCATGTCTGAAGTGCTTTAATTTCATGGAACTGGCAGAAAGTTACTGCTGGGCATTTTTATGTTCTTGTTTCTAAACTTAAAATTGCTTTTATGTACAGATATAAAAGAATGTCATCTAAAATATTCTACAGAGCACATTATGAACCAGTGATACTTTTCAGTTCAAATAACCTTAATACACTATTTAAAAACAATTTTGATATACTTCAAATATCAAAGTTTTTAGAAATTCCAAGGAGTTCTAGACAAAAGTGTTTTCTTTTTTTTAAAGCCCATGATTATCTTAATAGATGAAGATAAAAGGAGATTAAACACCTGTAATAGACTCAGAAATACATGAAGTTCACTCCAACTTTTTTGGGAGGAAGGAAGAACATCTAAAATAAAAACCCCTTATATCTTTAAGTAGTAAAGCAATAGTATATTTTTCTATGCTGTTTTTAGGCATATTTGAATATTAGGATCAAGCTGCTTTGCGTGAAAGATAATGTAAAACTGATTCTCAGCACTCCTACATGAAACTTTGTTCAGATATTGAAATGCCTGGGGAAGAAGTAAATTATGATGAGGATAGATTGTGAATGCAGGATCATCTGAATAATTTGGGAAAATTACTCTAAAGAAATGTTTGGGCACAACGAAATGCCCATATACTGAAACCAGTATTCAGGTTATCATTACAGGCAAGGGGCCTGGGAATGAGAGATTCTGGAGAAGGCTTGAGCAACACTTCTCCTGCATGAGTTTGTGTGGATGAACTCTGCATGTGGGTGCAGAAACAGTGACCTGAAAGCAGCAGGCTGAACAAAGGAAAATTCCCTGCTGAGAAGTAGCATGTGAAAGTCTGTCAGCAGCTTACAAGCTCTGGACACTCCTGTTCCTGGCAAATACGTAAGAACAAATAAACTCAGGCTACCAAGAGCTTGTGCAAGGCTATCAGTGCATGCTGATATCTACAAAGGCTGTACAACCTGGACAATATTGAGGAAAGCAGTTCTTGTAGCATGCAGCCTGATGTAGCATGGGACCATGAGGGACCTGCTTAGCACCTACTTGAAGCTCCCAGAGCCTCAGCACAACCCTCTGCTTGTGGGCAAACACCAGGAATGGCCTCCCAGTAACTACACCAGCCTGGCAGTGAGGGGTTATTGTAATGTGTCTGAATAATTGAATATACTACCACTTCTGCTAATAGTCATACCAGCTTGATGCTACTACTGGTAACAGTCAAATTCATAAATGCTGTCCTAATAGATGTTGCTTGTGATGCGTCTTGGTGCCCTGTACAGGAAGTTTTCATGAGGATTATAATCTGAAAATAAATGATGGAAAAGACAATTTCCATCTTTGGATGTGTAAATAGGAGAATATAGGCTGAAAGTTTAGACTGAAATATTGACTGTGGCTCCAGGTGGTTGTGGAACTCAGAGAAAAAAATAAGTGCCAAGGTCTCATGTCTACATGTCAAAAAGGCAAAGGGCTATAAGAATGACCAGAGTCCTCAAAAACTTGCCTCAGGGTGAGAAAGTCAACAAACATGTAAGTACCTATATCAAAACCAGAAACATGCTATGAAAAGGCTTTTTGAACTCTAAAACAAACTAGGCTTTAATAACATCCAGTTGGTGCAAGATGAAGCAGATAAATGTAAACTACAAATAAAGCACACATTTTTAATAGAGATGTTAATTAAACTCTGGAACAGTTTATCACAGATTGTGGTAGATTTACCATCACTGGAATCATTTAAATCAAGTTCATATGTGTTTCTAGAGGT
This sequence comes from Forpus xanthops, assembly GCA_032466535.1. Taxonomy (NCBI): domain Eukaryota; kingdom Metazoa; phylum Chordata; class Aves; order Psittaciformes; family Psittacidae; genus Forpus; species Forpus xanthops. The sequence goes on from JASSUY010011177.1 coordinate 6,118, forward strand.
CTCCTCCAGTTGAAAGAGAAGTTAATTCAAGGCAGTCCTGTGGCCATTATTATTCAGAGAGTTAGGTTAGATGATCTCAGTAGTTTCTGGCCTGGTTAGATGTTAATCTAAGAAAAAAAACTTTGTCTATATAGAATGAAAAGAATTAGCTATAATCAGTAACAAATAATACATCACAAGCTATTTCAAACAAAAGGTAGTCTCAGAGAGGGAGCAGGGTCTGGATAGGTGGCTGGGGATCTTGCAAGGCAAATAGTTAAAGATGTAAAAGGAAATATGGATCTAAAATAGACATAAAAAATAAATAACATGAAAATACAAAGCAGTAAAACCATCTCTCTTCTGGGAAAAAATTCTAACAAAACACATAATTTTTTCTTTACATGTTTGTAAGGAATGATTGGAGGGAAGAGGATAAATGTATGTAGAAGACAAATGAACATGGCATGGTCAGAGATTATTTATGATATGTGCAATGGGGAAGAAATCAGCATATTAAACACCAAAAACACACTCTCTCTGTCTGAGTAAAGTGAAAATTATTTGTACTAATGTTGAAACAGTGTACTAAGTGATATATGAGTGACAATGATCTTTCACTGAGCAGAAGGCACTGATGACTATAAACTACTGCAATGGTATTTACAAAGGACTAACAGATAACAGTAACATGTTTTAAAAACCTGATAAAATTCCTGATCAGCTCCTTAGCTGATCAGGTTACACAGGACATTTTAGTGCACAGGTACGTGGTTAGATTGAATGGTTATACAATATTTGAATTCTCTGGTGTGCCATCGTTTTATTTTTAATGATACGTTCTCCTAGGAATATATATTTTCTTGCATCCATCTGTATTTATTAGGTGTAAATTGTAATGTCCTTACTCTAATATGGCAGATTGCTTCCCAGTGATTGCCATTAATGTAACAGCTATCAGTCACAAGGATATACAGAGCTGACATCGCGATAAAATAAGGCAGCCTAATCTGTAACCAAAGGGACTGCAAAAACACCCCAAAAGAGCACTCCAAAGTAGCACAAAGAATCAAGTTTTCTATACAATAGGTTAATTGTACTGTTCTATAAAAGAGCTGCTTAGGGCTGACAGTCATGGATGGCTGGCATTAGGCCGTTTCGCTGGCACCAGGCATGTGTGAGTGTGCCCCAGTTTGTAGCATTGTCGTGACTGTAAGTTGTCTGCCTGATCCCCACTTCTTCTGGGGAGGTGAGGATTGACTTGTGGAAATAACTTTCAGGCTGTGTCCTGGGACATTCCTGAGGTGTCCCAAGAGAAGAGGATATCCTATATTTGGAGGTTGCAAAGGCATCCAAAGGATTCAATCTGAGCTTCTGTGAAAGGAGGTCACAGCAACGCAGCAGTGGAGCTTGGAAATTCTCTAAGATAATTGTTGGGTCTTTAATTTATAGGAAAGTTTTAAATGTAGCACCAAGTAGCAAATCTTCAAAGATGGATTTTAATCCAGGCTCTGGATCAAAGGCAGTTCTGCTTTGCAAAGGAGAGCAAATTACGTCTCTGCATGACACGCACACCCGTAGGTTGCACCCTGCTGTGGCAGGAAACATAGCCCAGGGTATGGCCAGCCTGGCTGATAGCTGAGCATGAGTAGCTTGTGTTTTGAGACTCCCATGCAGCAGTAGGGACTTGATCTCTGGGAGCCGTCTGTGGCCCCTGCAGCTGTGTCACCTCCTGGGGAGGTGGCAGCTGGGGAGTGTTAGGGCTGGTTGTCACTCCCACTTTCCTCTTCACACCACAGATGAGCTCTGCCTTGAGGCACATGCAGCTTCTTTGTCCTAAAGGAATCAGATGGGAGCATAATTGTTGTGAGTCCAAATCTTTACTTCAGCCTTTGCATGCTAGCACATAGCAGCACATGCTCAAAGAGTTCTTTGGGGACCTCCATAGCATGAACTGTGTGCCCCTTGGCACAGGGTCCCAAGGACATGGGACAGCCTGCGTCCCACCTCTCCCTGTGGTTTTGCTCCAACTCTGTAAGAGTTGTTCACATGTGATACTGAGGGTTAATTTGGCCACCAAGAAGCCTGGGATAAAGGGAAGGGAAAAAATGGCTGATACCTATTTTCTCTGCAAGTCTCCTTTGTACCTAATGTGACCATGGTACAGCCTAGATTTATATTTAGACAACACACTTGTCATCTCAATATTGTTCTTTAGCAAATATTATGGACACAACCCATGAAACCTTGTTTGGTTTTTGTTTTTGTTTTTTTTTTTTTCTTTCTGTAGTGTCCAGCTGCTCCTCCAGGTGATATCTCAATATATTTACTTTCTCCCATATATTGCGGTTTTGGGCACATGAGTGCCAGTAACTCAGTGGTCATAACTTCTCTCAGTTATTCTTCTGGGATAGCAGCATAACTAGCAGCAAACCATATACAAAATGAAGGCACAGAGTTTTCACATGGTGTGCAGCTGTGGAAAGGAGAATAACCAAAAAGCATAACCTTGGAGGCAAGTAGTGTGTGTGCACAAAAAAAATGTTGATTCCTTTCAAAAATGCAGATTGAAGTTGACATCCAAAGGGTTAAGTATCATAGAGCTGATTAACTATTGCACTATTGCAGCTGCTTGTGTAAAAGCTTGTCAGAGGAAAAAAAAAGTAATAACTGTTCATTTAAAAACCTGTTTTCTTTCTCCTTTGCCTTTGTGCTAGTTTTCAGGGCATAATGAAGAAATCCTTTAAAGTCTGAGGTTTTAAAATTAAGTAATTTTCAAAATTATAAACTCAAAAAGTCAGGCATTTCAAAACATGTGAAACCAGATGACAGTTTTATTTGCATCTCACCCAAATTTGATGGTTTTTCATCAGACAGGCCTGGGAAAAAGGACCTTTTCTGCATTCTGGCAATGAATAAGGGAAAAAGAGACTGTGGGTGCAGGGAAAAGGAGGGCTGAAAGAAAGAAAACTGAAATGCTGAAAGTGGGAAACCTCATTTCACTGTGAACTTTAATTCTGCAACTGCTGATGCAGATGCCAGGTTTCTTCTAATTGTCGTCTTCAGGACTGAGTCTTTTATAGATGCATTGCTAAGTGCTTAAGAAGGATTATTTTTTCCTACCTGGACTACAGAGGTGAAGTTAGCATTCATTATATTTTTTTTTTACACAATATATTTTTTCTCATTACACTTCACAGGTTCTTTATTAAATCTGTGTTGTTTCCTTGTGTTGCAAGTTTTTACACATGGTGACAGGACTTGCTTATGCGGTTGTTCACTAAGACATACCAAATCTGCCTTCTTCAGACTTATGTCTCATACAAATCTGGTCACTGAATAGCATAATTTGGGTCCATTTGGCAAAAGAAACTGACCCTGACCTAAGAAGAGACATACAGGTTATGTGCAAAAATATAAACAAAAATTGTGAAGAAGTCAGGGAAATACCAAGTCTTTATCCTATTGAGTACAGTTGTGAGACTCCTTTAATGCACACAGGAGCTACCTCAGTTGTCCATATGGAGCTGGTTTCTACTGCTCCCTGTGGAAACCTCCCTGAGTACCAAGAGGGGAGAGAAAATGTCTGTAAAGCTTGCAGAATGGGCTTTGTCAAGAAAAGGTGAAAACTGAGTGCTCTGTGCAACCCATTCTGCTGCAGATGACCTACTTTATGCAAAAAGGAAGTCTTGTGCAAGTGATAAAAATCATAATTGGATTTCCTTTCAGAAACTAAGCAACACGCATTCCTTAGGAGAAATCTGTGTCCAGATCGTAGTAGTTTATTCTTACCTGGCACTGAGTTTGTCATATAATATTCTCCCTATTATTACAACAATAGCTATGAAATTATCAAGAAATCTGTGGCATATTTCTTGATGGTGTCAATTGTCAGCTTGATTTTGGTTAAAATAAAATAAATGGCATGAATTTTGTGCCACCTAACAAATGAACTTGTTTCCAGATGTCAAAGAAGGGTATTTTACCCCATTATTTAATGTGTCCTTAAAATGATGAAGATATTCATCTTTATTAAAACATATAACTACCCTTCTGGGAAAATATTCATCTCCCTTTCACCACCTTGTTAACAAGTTATAAATGGGTTTGAGTGATAGCAGTACATGACAGGTTGGAAAGTGTCATATAACACTGAGAAATAGCCATGTATCTGGGGAGGAGATTGAATTCAGCTCTCAGGAACTTTCTCTGCACTTTATATTCCAGTTCAAAATAGTTAAATAAGAGGCAAATCACTAAAATTAGTCTTCATAGTATCTACTCTTTATTTTCTGGTCTTGAAGCCTGTTACGTGCCTTGTAGTCAGAACTACAATGTCTCATGTTAAAGTGGCACCTGAGTCCTCAAATGCATAAACTGCAGCTTTATTTTTGTATCCTTTCATTGCACTCTTGGTGGCACCTGGTGGTGCAACCACAAGATAAGTAATATAGCAAAAAAGGAAAATGTGGATAAAAAGCCCCAACCAAACAAAAAGATGTGTCAGCATATTTTCTCAGTTTGACTGGCATTGCTTCTTATGAGGAATGTATTGTCTTCTCATTTTCAGTGAGTTTCAGGCACAGTTTTAGGGTCTCCAACATGGAAATCACATGAAGATATATAAATTACCTTTTTGTAGACATTACATTCAGTTTATAATTTATGTTCTTTCATGCCCTAAAAGCAGAAGAGACATCCTTTCCCCACTTCACCTCTGCTGACCCATGAGATCAAAATTACACCTACTTGTGCCAGCATGGGCCGAGTGAGCCCTGAGGGTATTCACCTGAGTGCTCCTACTGCCTTCCCACCTCCCAGATTTCTGGATGAGTGGAGCAGCAGTATTTGGTGAAAGCTCCTTAACATCCCTCCATTGAAAAAAGAGTGGGGGAAGGGCTGTGCCTCTTGCTTTCCAGCTGCCCCACGTATGCCCCCTTCACAGCCAGCCCATTGTAGAGGATCTCAAGAGACTTGGTTACTCTCCAGCAAGGATGAGCCTAATTTAGCAGGCCTAATTTAGGCAGAGAATCAGAAAGCTGTAACTAGTTTCCCACAGTCTCCTCCTCTGCTTCACTGATCGTAGGTGAAGCAGCGAGTCTGGCTCCGTAGGCCCATTAATCCTTTTGCTCAAAAGATAGGATAATCAAATCCAACATTCACATGAAATTCAAACAACTACTTTTTAATAAAAGGGCATCCATATACATTTTTGGTAGTGATCATATTCACCAGATGCGCAGTCTGAGGGTGAGGCTCTTCCTCTGAGACAAGTGTGTTCAAATGTCCTTGGACTGGCAGAGACTTAGAAGATGGGTCTCACACCTCCTGTGTAGCTCATCAGTAATTTTACTACATGATACTGTACAAAATGGACATAATAGGATTTACATAAATCATAAACAAATCCATATGTAAAAGCTTTATTTTGAAAAAGCTGTGTATCATCACCATTGGGTTTTTTTTGCTAAGGCAATTACTTTCTAGGAGACCTGGTTATGTTCTTCAGCAGAGGCATATGCTTTACTCTGAAATTGTGAGGTAGGGTCATGGGGTGAGGGACATACTTAAATAGTACCAGACAGAAAAGAGGAATAGAAAAGCTCTTCTACCTCTTGGTGCCCTGTTCTTGTGCAGAATGCTGCATTTGTTGGCTTTTTTTTTTTTTTTTTGAGGTTTCACAGTGGTTTTCAGATGGAATGTCAAAGTGAGATTTAAGTCTGTGCTGGCTGGGTCTGAGTTGGAGCTGGCTGTGAGCAAATCCTTCATCAGGGTGCTGCACCCTCAGATCTCGGGGGAGACCATGGGACCTCCCCTTCTCTCTGCATTTTCTTCTGTTTCATGTGTTTGGCTACACAGTCACTATGCTGCCATGAAAAGATCCTATTTGTAGATCGTTAATACTACACCAGGTGGTGTGGACACTTCAATGGGTAAAGCTGGGTTATGAATCTGATTTGTGCCCCAAACCTTCATGTGGCATCACTCCACAGTAGTGCTCCAAGCATTTCATTATTCTGTGAATTTTGACACTGATGGATGTTAAAATGATATAGTCAAGACAGGAGAGCTGAAGGTCCTAACAGAGTGTATTATGAACAGTCCTACATAGCTGTTTATTAATATTGTTTCTTCTTATGTTGGATAAATGTTCTTACATTTGTGGGCTGTATATTAATTACTGTTATAAACTCAGAAACTGAGAAGCCTAATACTGTCATTAGAGAGATTGTATTTGATTGTATACTTTATTTTTCAAAGGAACTGCATTTACAATTTTTAAAGCCTGAGGGCTGTATCACAGCATGGAGTATCTAGTTTCATATACCAGATAAGTGCTTAGAAAAGATAAAAATAATTATGCTATTGTAAAATTTTAAAGTTCAAAAGGTTTGAGATCTGTAAAAAATGTTTAGATATAATCTTAAGGCAAAGAATTAGGGACTTATGGCTTCATTTGGAAATGTGCTCTACAATCAGAAGTTATTTTATTCCATCAGTCTTAGCTTGGGAACCACTATTGTACTGTATTAAAGGGGAATCTGACAAGCCTTCTTTGTGCTGAATGGAAGGAATCTCAGCTGAAGTCACATTGTGGCAAACACTCCTTTTATGTTTGTTGAGTCAGCTTAATTAATGAAAAGACCCTATTTTCTGGGTTTTGTTTTATTTTGGGGTTTTTGTCTTGTAATCTGCTCCCATGAGCAGTTCACTGAAGTCCAAAGGACAACGTCAGGCAGCACATGGACAGCAAATATTCCCACAGCAATATTAGAGGTACAGCACAGAGAGTTCAGGAGTGAGCAGCCTGTGGTTTAGCATTTGCAGATTTACACCTTTTTGTCTGCTGCTTCAGCCTCCCAGGCAAGCTGTGTAGCTGTGGGGAACCCTGGCTCACAGAAACATGCCCCCCAAAAGTCACTGCTTGAGGCTGTAATTCTGTACAGTGAGCTAAGCAATGGAGCTGAGGCATTTCTAGTGAGTCTGTGAGCTGCTTTGGCCACAAGATCCTGCAGCCCCTTTTCCTGCAATCTTTTTTGCCTAGTAGAAGGTGACATACACAGCCATCTGTGCCAGAACTGAATTTCATCCATAAAGTCTAGAGAAAAAAAATAATGGTTTGCAGGTTTGTATCTATATTCATAATGAGAGAATCTGTTTGAATGAAAAAGAAAAAAGCTGAGGCTTTTTCCTTTATGTTAGAGCTAGCAATGTTAAATTCATTGTTAAATAGTTCTGAGAGACTGAGAAGGAATATATCTACATATATATGGAGAACGGAAACATACAGACCTTTATGCTGTGTCTATGTGGGAAAATGTGGGCAGTTGCACCTCTGAACTTGCAAGAAGAGGGCCAGCTCAGGACTAACATCTGTGCAAGCATGCTAGTATAGTATAAGCTATTTAATACTGCTTCCCAGCAAAATTTATTACCTTAAACTCAGGGCTCTTTTAATACACATGTTTAGCTTCATGGTTTGCTAGCCTTGGGAGATAGGTACAGCAGATATGCAGCTGTTGGTACCAAAGTATGTTGACATGCCCACAAGCCTCTGTACACTGTAGGAAGATTGGTGGACTTTCTTTTGACTTTTCAATGGCTATATTTTTTTATTTAATTTCACCTCTTTTATTATTACATCTGTATTCCTAAATTAGTGTGCATCTCAGAGGATGCTCCCAGCCAAGGAGCATGATTTCAAGAGGCACAGAGAGCCTTGAGCAGCCAGGGAGGCAGGCAGGCAGCCTGCATGGCTTAAGAGAGTTCAGAGGAGAGGTGCCTATGGGCTGAGCACAGCATTTGCTGCAAAGCCCTGCACCCTTTTATCCTTCCTTCCCCAAAACCAGCTGAAGTAAAGTCATAAGGAATAGCTTATCCTGGGAATAAAGGAAAAGCTACAAAAAAGTAAAATGAAACAGTAAACTTTGTGGTTTTTTTTTTCTGTTTGATTGTTTTTGTTTTATTTTTATTTTATAACCATTCTTAAAAATCTTTTGTTATATGAGCCTCCCTCCCAATACTTTTTGTCTCCACTCTTCTTTCCCACAGCAGTTGCCTGGTTTCTCATCTTGCTTGTATTCTCTGATTTAGGGCAGAAGAGCTTGTACTATTCTTTTTCTGAATTTCCCTGTATTAAATGGTAAACTTGTTTGGGCATACTCATACATTGCTCATTTCATGTGAGTATGCTTTGCTTCTGTGTTTGCAAAGTAGCACTTAAGAGAGTTTAATATTAAAAACAGTAAATTATTCTACATTTTCTTATCAGATAATATGAGATCAAGACTCTGTCAAGACACGTTGGGCAGATATCTACAAGAACAATGATATCTGAAGATCCAAAACAAAAAGAAAAAATTGGAAGGTCTTCAGTCAGCTCCTAGCAGCTGCAAATTTTGCTTTGGATGAAATAATGAACCCATCTAAGGGTTTCTGTCTGAAAACAGTCTCGTCGAGTTATGCTTGTCAGAAGTTGTATTTGGCTTCTCACTTTGATATAATCCCAAAAAAGGAATTGGAACAAGCATCTAGAACTGGGTAAGTCAGAAAGACAGCTAAGTAAGATTAGGGCATATAAATAAATAAAAAAAGAGAGTGGCCTTATATGCAGCTGATTTGCAAAAATAAGTCACTTGAGATGCTGCTGAAGTTGCTTTGTTTTTACTTACCTAAACCTTTCCCTCATTATTTATATTAAAATTTTACACTATATATAATATGATGCACAAGATAAACCCCCAATCTAAAATCAACCAAGGCCCTTAGGGCCATGATATAAGTGCTCCTATTTGTATAGAATTTGATTAACTATTATATTCCTCTTGTTTCATAGTTTCGATTGCTGTCGTAAAAATGAGTGGCTGTACTGGCAATTAGCAATACAGAAACTAGCAAGGAAGAAAAGGATTAGTGTAGTTGCAAATACAGTGAAACAGAGTCTGATTATTAGTACAGAATGTTTCTATTTTCCATTTGGATTCCTGTTCCTTTTTGTTTATTTGAGGATATTTTTTTACATGAATGGAATTAAAGTTTTCTGCACAATTGCAACTATTTAAGGAAATACATATTTAATTGCATAAAGATGGATTTGCCTTAATTATTATTTTCACTTTTAGTTTTTGAGACAATTGCATCATCTTGTATAGCAATGATTTTTTTACTTGGAAGTTGTAACACTGTTAAAAAAATTGTTATACAGTGATGCAGTAGTCATGATATTCTACTTCTCCACTGTTGTTTTAATAATGTAATTTATTACATTTTTTGGCAAAACTAATGTTAATATGAAAGTATATTAATATGAAAATGTATATTTATTTTTTTGCAAAACTGGTTGGAAGCATATTCATAAGCCATAAATTAGGGACATCAGCATAATATAGGTGCTGTATATTAGCTGGAGGAAGTAACTATGGGCTGTTCATGTAGTGAAAGATGAAAAATTATGACATGCCTTTGTGTGTGTACATATGTGTGTGCACACATAGGTGTACGGTAATATAGTACCCACTCTTTGCATCTTCTTTTGTATTTGCCTCATTGCTTCAGTTGTAATAAAGCCTTTCTGAATGCAGAGCCAAATGGGCTTTATTTGGGTAGCAGGAAAAGTGTTTCCCAAAGTTAAAGACTCTAATGCTGAATTTATCTTTATCTTTTTTTTTATATATATTTTCTAAATTTATCGTCTTAAAAGGAACTCATGCCCTGTATGCCCCCTACATATGGTAAGTGATAAAGATATTCCTATCTGGGGTGGCAGGCAGCAGTTCAGTTCTTGTTGCTTGATGAGAAAACAAATGACATGTGCTACAAGAGCCACCAAGTCAGGGAATTCACAGCTAGAAAAGACTTGATACTTTAGGTGGTCACTGAGTCCTCCTATTTACATCATTAAACCCCACCATCTTTTGACCTTTTTCTTCCTCCTCCAGTAAGTATTAAGCTTTGAAAGCAGTATTTACATATTAATTGGGAGGCTACTACTAGTTCAAACAGTCAGAGCTCCTGAATTCAAAAGGGTACTGAGATGTGTTGTCTAAATGAATAAACATCATTGCACATTGTGGAATGAGTAGCAGGCCAAGTTAATCAATAATTTAGTTACCAGTGACCCATTCTGATTACTTCTAGTTGAAAGGGAATTTCTGCATTCTTGCATAAGTTATTGTTTATTCAGCTTCTCACAGATGGATTTAGATGATGCCTTTCCTGCCTTGAGGACGAGATTAACTTAATCCAATATTATAAATGAAAAACAGGTGTCCTGATACACATTGTTTTCCTTATATTTTGCATTGCATTTATTTAACTAAAATAATTCCTAGCTCAAAATTTGCTGCCAAAAGTTACTAGCTTTCACTTATGGTGAGCATGGCTGTTGACATCACTGCTGCAACAGAAAGTTACTGTTAGCAATGTCTTTTTTAAGTTGCAAGCCCTTGTGAGAAGGCCAATGTTCACATGATGTAGTTGTTATTATTACTCATTTTTATTGGGAAGGCAGCTGTCTGGAGCTCTCAAAATAGAACAAGTTTAAAGTAAGCAGAAATTCTCATTTGTCTCTAAAAATAGGTCATCCTCCAGTATGGAATTTGAAACTGCCAGGTTTTATGCTTTTAAATTCCCAAAGTTATCCCTTTTGGTTTTCTCTTCATACAATTTTAATATGAACTCTTTGAAATTGGATGCTGACTAAAATATTTCTTCAACCTGAATGTCTGCATTTCACTTGCAGTTGTTTTAGTTACAAAAAGAAAAGATGGATGGGAACAGGTGGTGTCACATAAGTTTTTTTATACGCATTTTGGATTTATGTGGTGTGTGGCATCATCGTCCTCACAGTCAGATGTGTAGCAGAGAAGCAGGAATTACATCTCTTTGAGAGATTAAACTTCTATTTTATCTGCTCTTTTGATCTCTGATACTATGATATGCTCTGATATAGGTACCCTAACACTTTGCAACAAATTATTGTTCATGTATTAATTATAATACTGGCTAGAGACCTAAAATTAAATCAGATGTTTACATCTTAACTCTCAACAAGGAAGTCAGTTCTTACTTCAAACTGAGAGGAAACAACCTGGACAGCACAATAGTCCTCCACTAAGCAGATGAGAAACCTGTGTGCAGGAAAATGTAAATTATTGTCCTAGAAGCACTAAACCTACGTCTAGACACCATAACCTGGGAAATATCTTAGTTTCTAACTCAGGATGTGCAAAAAGGCCATGTCTGCATCACATTTAGGGTTGAAACCCATGTGCATGCCAGCCGTCCCTCCCCAGATCCCTGGTTTCCATAAGAAGAACACCTGGGAATGTGAGCCAGGCTAGAGCTACCATGGATCCCAAGAGGTACCCAGGCTGGCCAGTCAAGGAGCTGGATGCAGATAATGCAGTGCCTTGGCCATTAGATGTGCTTCAGCAGAGCCACAAAAATGCAAATGAAGATAAAGAACTCCAACCAAAACTGCTAACTCCAGTTTGTAAGTGCAAATCTGTCCTCTATGGGCCTGAATATTTAGCAGGATTAAAATGTTCAAACTATTCTCAATGCATAGAATCATGTGAACAGTTTTTAAACAGGGTAATGGAGAAATGGTTGGAATAGTTCCACTATTGTCCAGAGCCATTTGCTGGATCCTGTGAACAACATTTGTGTGCAGCCCCCCTTTTCCGTACACAGAGGCACAGAAGATTCATTAAGCATTCTGGAATGTGCAATATTTATTTTAAAAAATAAAATGTCTGGAACATCATTGTCATGTTCCTAATGAACTGCTAGATGTTTTAAACCTCCCTGACTGTATTAAAGAAGGAAATGAAGGGACACTTCAAACTGAAAATCCTGCCAGGGAGCAGTATCTTTGTTTAGTGCTACAGCAGCAGTGACCATTAAGGACATAAGCAAGATAAAGTTTATGTTTAGATGTAATATAGTCTATATTACCCAGATATGGTCTTTATTACTTATTCCTACAAATGCTGTCTCTACATGTTTATTTCTGATCTGCACTTTTAGCATAATGGTCTATAGCTTTTTGTCAGAATTTTAATGATAAAGTTAATGCCTAATATAGGATATTTTATGAAAAACTTCATGACTGTTTGAAGCCAAAGCATTACTGTTTTTGGTTTGCACCTTAGACTTCAATATAGCTTCAAGATTTATGCCTACTCAACTAATCACATCTTCAGAGAGCACATTAATTCAAAAATGCTCCTCGAAATGTGTAAATTCACAGATGTTAATGATTACGCACATGTTTTCCCTTATTGCTTCAAAGCTAGCAAAGGCCAAATTCTGCTTTAATTTGCACTGCATTGATGAGATTTGGATTAATATCAATGAAATGAAAAACTGTATTAAGGGATTTGTTTCTGTTTGCAGACAATGGGGGATTTCTGGACACGTCTCTTTGGGAGATGGAAGTTCTCTGCTCTCGGAAATAAGACAGCAGGAGAGTCACTCACTAATGTAAAGTCAAAGATGTGCAGAAGGTGAAGAGAGAGGACCCCAGGGTAACACCTGGGCTTTGGAACCACTGTCTATGTGTTATGGAAAAGAAGAGGAAAGAGAGCAAATAAAGTGGTGGGTGAAAAAACACATTGATACTCAAACACTGCCATGGTGATGTTTATGTGCTGCACACATTCTGCTACCAAGACTTCGCTGTGACCTATGTATCCGTTCACTTAATTTCATGTCTTTCCAAACATGAACTATTGCTCTAATGTACATTTTAAACCATGTAGTTTCCCCTATATTCTGGTACTAACCATCATAAGGTAAGACACTGAAATATGAAAAAATACGAAAAAGCCCCTCTATAGAAATATGTGTGGTCATAAGTAGTTTAATAACAAGAAGAAACATGTGCCTATGAAGTTTTCATATGCTTTTTTTTCTTCATAGCTGATGTAAACATAAGGGGTTGTTCAAGTTCTTTCTGTAGCACTGGTACGAAAAGGCTAGGTTTCCAACCCCTATCTGTGATTGCATATATTCCTGTGTTGCACATTCAATTCACATTAGAAAGACCCACTAGATAGATATCAACAATTATCAGACTTTTAAGTGTAAATACAAAGCAGCCAGACTCAAGACATCTGCTCTTATCTCTGCAATAGTCCCTTTTAAGGGTCAGTTTCTATTTTCTGTAAGTGGAATTGAATGCCTGTATTAATACACATGCACACAAATATTTTTTCCTGTCTCTTTGACATTAAAATAAAACCCCAATGCTATGGCTAAAGGCACTACTGTAAGGCATAAAGCTAGCACTTCATACAGCTTATAACATACTGCACAGTTGAGTTCCAACATGAGCCCATGCAAACTGTCGTATTAATGCCTTTTGGGAAGGGCACTCCTCACTCACTCCTCCATGGTGACAGTTACATGATGAACATGAGTCCTGGCTCACCACACAGTAGTTTTGCAGTGATGGCCACTGTCCAAATGCCTGATATACTTAGCATCAGAAAGTAATTCAAATTCTTCTAGTTCATGTCTTTGGTCTGGAAATTTATTCCCCTCTTCAGTAGTCGTTAATGACAGGATAACATTTTTCCTTTCTAATCAGCCACTTACAAGGTTACTTCATTTCGCCCCAGGTCATCTAGTGTTAAAGCATATGCGTTTATGACTAGCTGCATGCAAATACATGCACTCTGCTTTGTGCATTGTAGTACATCACTGAGGTATGTTACTGAAGCATCGACGTTCATATTCAGGCTAATTCAGTAGTTTCACTTGGTAGCAATGCTGTATACTTACAGAACATTTACAATCTGGAATTAAGCAAGTTATTTAGGAAGCTTTAGAAAACAAACATTTAAGTCAACTGGACGGTGTTCTTTCAGCATCCTAATCAAAAGTCACTTACAGAATTTTGGAGGTTGTAAATAAACTGTATTTTGTCATGACAAGGTACTGTATAAGTTTTATGAAGCTAAAGCTGTTCCCCTGCTGCAGCAGTGATCTTGAATTACCACACAGAAGTTGGTTTGCCAGTGTGAGACAGTTTGATGGGGGAAGACTACAACAGGAACCTGGATTCATCACTGCACTTGGTGCAGACAGAGTTTAAGAAGCTTGGGCTAAAGAGAGAGGCTCTTTGTGGCTTTCACGTCTGCCTAAATGGAGCTCACAGCAGGACTGGGCCCAAAAAGACCTGCTTCTCATATTATGCTGTATCACTGCAGGCAAAGGAAGTGGAGGAACCAGATTTTCAGACACTACAAAGGGCACTATTGTGTGAACACTCTGGGAGTATTGAAGGGAGAGGTCCAATCCTGCATGCGTTTTTACAAGTGCTTAATTTCAAACACGAGAATAACCATACTGATGTCAGTGAATCGCTTATGAACTTAAAATTAAATGCATGCTTTGTTAGATTAAGGCTAGGGCACAATCTTACCAAATTTAGCCCCTGGTTCTTCCTAACTGTACAACTAGGTCAACCTGTTCCTTGCCATTCTCTTCTGCAATGGTGATTAATTTGCAACGAGTTGGTCTCCTATACGACTTTTAATTTTTTTAAGAAAAGTTGTGTGACAACCGCTTTGACGCAGCATTGACAAAACTAACACAAGGGATGCTAATATGCTGTTGCCTGCACTGACCTTTCATGTTGATGAATATTACACAGATATGTGTCACTTTCACTACCATGAATCATGATTCATGTTAGCAATTTGGCTGGAGCATACCCATGCCTCAAGTCACCTCTATGCCTACCAAAATGCAGCTCAGAATATGCTTCAGTGAAAGTATGTGGCAAGCGCTGTGTGAAAAGGGTCATGTCTGTTCACTTTGGGCCCCCACTGGCATCAATACATTTGCACTTCCGTTACAATTTTAAGTGTCCTTGAAGAGAAGTGATAGTGTTTATTTGAGGTCTCATCAGAGATGGCATATTTTTTCTGAGTTATTCTGTGTATTTGGACAATGCCATTTTTTCCTAGTTCTAGCTCTATTATGTTTAACTTACTGGCTATTAAAATAACAAGTTCAGTCTTTGAAATACAGGAATATATAACTGCAAAGATGAGGCTATGAGGCAGGAGTATGCAAATACCATTATTGTAAGTATTTTCTCATGGAAAAGAACTACAAACACAATTACACACTTTGGTGGACAGGCTATGAGCAGACTCCGATTTCTGCATTCATTCTGGGAATATATTCAGTGAGGGGAGGATAATAAATCATGTCTCATAGTTAATTTCAGTCTATTTCAGGCTTGCTCACAGCCCAGAGGAGCGGCTTGCGGGGCTGGGGGGACCTCTCGTGGTGGAAACAGGGTAGCAACCCCTGTTTCGGCTCTCCCTGGCACCCGCAGCAAAGCTCTGCCCTCCGAAGACAGCAAGCACACCTCTCTGGGCAACCTGGGCTTCTGCTTGGGTGTCCTCATGGAGGGAAAACTTCTATCCATTTTTTGTGTTGTAACCTTGGCTGGCAAATGAGCACCACACAAGCGCTTGTTCACTCTCCCTCAGAGGGATGGGGAAAAGAATCTGGAGGGTAAAAGTGAGAAAGAAATATGGGCTAAGATAAAAGCAGTTTACAAATAAAAAGTATATTCCTTTATAAATTATGAGAAAAAAACCCAACCAAAACCACAAGGACAAAGGAGAATAAAACCCAGATTAAAAAGAAAAACAAAACAGGTGATGCAAGTGAAAACAACTGCTCAGCACCAACCGATGCCCAGCCAGTCTCCAAACAGTGGCCTCCTGAACAACTTCCATCCCCAGTTGTTGTGGTTTAAGCCCAGCTGGTAACTCAGAACCATGTAGTCATTCACTCCCCTCCTTCCTCCCCAGTACTCCCTGAGGGATGAGGAGGAGAATCCAGGCAATGTAACTCCCACAGGTTGAGATAAGAACAGTCCAGTAACTAAGGTATAACACAAACCACTGCTGCTACCACCAATAATAATAATGATAAGGTAAATAACAAGGGAAGGGGATACACCACCCGCCGATCAATACCCAGCTCGACCCAAGCAGTGATCTAACTCTTCCTAGTAACTGCCCCCAGTTTATATAGTGGGCATGACGTGCTGTGGTATAGAATACCTCTTTGGTCAGTTTGGGCTGGGTGTCCTGTCTTTGCTACCTCCTGGCTTCCTCTTCTCCCTGGCAGGGCATGAGACTCAGGAAGTACTTGGTCAGAGTAAACATTACTGAGCAGCAACTAAAACCACCGGTGTTATCAGGGCTGTTCCCAGGCTGAAAGTCAAAAACACAGCTACTAAACAGGAAAAAAGAAAAGACTGCTACTGCTGGACCCAGGACAGTATCCACCCCTTATTCCATACTATTCATGCCATGCTCAGATACAATATTTTCAATATACCATCACTCTTATCTCATATATATATATATATATACATCCATACGCACACAAAGAGAGATATCATTACTTAGTGCATGGACAAATCCCTATAAAGCTGCTGAATTCATCCGGTCCATGATGTTGGGCTCCACCTCTTGTAACAGCTTTTCAGAGCAGAAGAGAGAGTGTGATGCAGTCAGTCTGCCAGGCCTCCCCCTATTTGTACTTCAGCCATAGTCCTCCATACCAAAGAGTCTTTAACAGCTTGGCTTGCTTAATTGTAGCATGTTTCACACTTGTGAATAACCTGGGCAATAGTGTCCATTGCAAAGTCCACCCCTCAATCATGAGTCCATCTGTATGCTGCATCTCTGCCCTGATGGCCTGAGGTGTCATGGGCCCACCA
>JASSUY010011178.1:0-37274 GCA_032466535.1 Forpus xanthops
GCACAGGGTGCCCAGAGAAGCTGTGGCTGCCTCATCCCTGGCAGTGTTCAAGGCCAGGTTGGATGGGGCTTGGAGCAGTCTGCTCTAGTGGAGGGTGTCCCTCTCCGTGGCAGGGCGTTGGAACTCTATGAGCTTCATGGTCCCTTCCAACCAAAACCAGTCTGGGATAGCATTGATAGGTGAATTAAAAACTGATCATACTTCAAGTATTTTGATCTACCTTAAGTATTCACTTGGGATATTAGTTAATTGCTAGAATTATACTATATTTAAAAAAAAACCTCTATCAACAGGGAAAATACAAATCCTGATAAAGACGTGAACACTTTAACAAACATCGTAAGCTGCAGATCTGATTCTAACATGTCTTGCATTCCTGACTCTTCTTTTGTAGTTTTACTCTGTGCTATGAATTTTGCCAAGCAAGTAAAGTTCTGCTCTGAGGCTTAACTTTTCCTGTTTAAGAGTGTTAAAACAATCCAAATGCTCGTTGCAGTTAACTGAAACCTTTTTAATCAGCTTAAATATATAATCTCTTACACTGAACTAAATTTGAGATCTAATAATAATTCTTTCAGCAAATGAAAAGTTTGCACTGTCTCCTCGTCTGACTGAAATTATGTATCTAGAGGAATGTACTTCAATTATTAATTTCAGTACAAATCTGTTGTGAAGCCAAATATTTATTAGGAGCTCACTTGATGATATCTTGAGTTGGGCAGCAGTTGAAAGGCAGTCTTACCTAAGCAGCTTCCTACTCTCAGAAGTCTTGGAAAACGTTAATGCATTGGTTTTACCCTATTTTTTCCTCCACAATTTCATATCTTTTCCAACTGTAGTCATGGTACTCTTGGATATCCTGAGTAGTCTTGGGTCATTTGAGGAAAAATCATGCAGCTTCCCAATTGGAGTTCTTGGAGTAAACAGAAGAACTAACTTTGCATAGTTACCTGTCATTCCTTGAACAAGTGCTGGATCTTGAGCTGCCTGGCCTGACCAAAGGTAGCTTGGTTATGTGCTGAACTTGGTTATGTGCCAGTGAGGCCTCTTAACTAAGTTTTTTGCTTGGGTACAATGATGCAGTGAGGTGGTTAGATTGCTTTTGGTTTTACAGCAGCTTTGGTTGATGTCGAGTGTTCACTGTTGCACTATGCAGTGTGGGCTCACTGAACACTTTTAACTCACGTGGGTGCTATATTTTCCCATTTCTGCTTCCATTTGGGGATGGTCTAGACTCATGTTCTTGCAATTCTATTGTGTTCTATTGCCTGCCTAGTCAATAAATAGTTTATCAACTCCTAGGTAAAATACAGCCAGTTTGAAATTTGACAACAGCATACTAATACAATTACTAGTATTTCTTAATACCACATTCCTGAGCTCCTAAACCAAAGAGTGGCTGGCTGCAGGGACAGTTTGACAGATAAAAACATATATATAGTTGTTAAGAGTTTTAGTAGTTTTTTGCCTGCAACCATAATCTGTATCATTATATTTTTTAGTTTAATTCTGTTGGACAGGTTTCAAAGATAAATATGGTGTGTAATAAGCCTTTGCAGCCTTTAATTTGTGAAGGAGTGTCTGTCCAGTTAATACTTGCTCATTGAAGCAAGGGGTTTTGAAATAGCTGAAGTACGAACTGTAATTACTGATGTCTGTTTCCTATTCACCTATGGCTTCTGGCATTTGATCAAAAAATGTAATGTATTGCTTAATCTTGGAGCATTCCCCGCTTTCAGAAATATTTGCTTCAGGAGAATTGTACAGCACTAAGTGACCTCAGTGCAACCAGAGGAGATTTTGATTTGACATTGATCATATATAGCTAATCCACTAACAAGTCTTTTTCCTGTTATTTTTGGATGTTGGTAATTTAGGTATGTATTTATAGTGTACCTCTAGTGCAAGTTTGAAGCGTTTCAAGAGGTATTAAATATGTTAATAATAGGGTGGGGTTTTTACTTCACAAATAGGGTGGCTAAAAAGAGGAGTACAAAGGTTGAGCAATTTATGTGAGGGCAAACTGCAAGCTGGCAGCAAAGTGGCAAATGGAATCTGCTGGTTTGTCTGCAGTTTGTCATAGCTGGAGAGAATATGGAGAAGGAAGTCTTGAATGAATGTGGGGCAGGTGCTTGAATCTTTGAAAGCCATTGGGAATCGGGCATCTCGTTACCATCCATCCTGCTGAGAGGGTAAAAAACTGGGGTATTGAAAGTTGTCATCTTGTTGAAAAGTGCCTGCGTTGCTTTGATCTGCCTCCAGCTGTGTCTGTTATACTATCAGATCTTGTCTTCCCGGTTTCCTTGAGCCTGTAACAGTTGAGAGGTTTTTCTGTTTCTTTTCTTAGAATCAGATGTGCAAATAACATTTTCTCCTCGAAAAGAAAGAGTTAAACAAGTGCTAAGAAACAAAAAGCCAACTTTGTGTCAAGTCTACGCATTTTGCAGGTGATAGTTCTTCTCATTCTCTGGTTGTGTTCCTAAATATGATGGGCACCATCTAAGGCAGAAGTTTGCAGTGCAAAGACAGTGTCATGCCAAGATGTTGGTTGAGTTCCAAGTCACAGAA
The DNA here is from genome assembly GCA_032466535.1 of Forpus xanthops. Lineage (NCBI taxonomy): Eukaryota > Metazoa > Chordata > Aves > Psittaciformes > Psittacidae > Forpus > Forpus xanthops. The sequence continues at coordinate 2,569 of JASSUY010011178.1, forward strand.
GCATGTCACTTACTGAATCGTCATCCTAACTTAAGTAATAATTTATTTCTCTTGGAGTTTCCCAGGTATGCTGTCTGCTTGGCTCATACAGGTAAAGTGACCATGTCAACATAAAGTGACCATAGATTAAAATGGGGATTTGTGGGATTTGTGCATCTGTGTTATGTATCTTGATGAACTAGTCTTTCACTACCTTTTGTCTAACAGTGCAATTCGTGTGACATAGGAGAAAAGATAGATATGGAAATAAGGATTCTTGCCCAAATGAGAGCCAACTGCTTTTTGATAGCAGAAGGGGGAGTTTTGTTCATCTTGTTTTGGCAACCTATCTGAAATGCCCAATATATTCATATACCCCAAATAGCAAATCTAGGTATTGAGTACAGTATAATGCTGCCTGTGGAGTCTCTCAGCTAGGCAGTTTAATGCTTACTATGTAGAGAGCTGGTTGCTGACTGTGCTGGATTTTCCTTAATACTGAAATGCTAGTTGGCCTCTTCTGGTAGAGACTATTAATTCCAAACTGTTACCCCCTGAATTTACCATAACTGCTCAATGGGACAAGGAAGCATAATCTGCGTCTTGATCACTGTGATCATTCTGTGGCAAGTCATTACCATCTTCTGTATCATCACATACGTTTATGAACCAAAAAGATTCCCAACATAACGGGAGATGCTGAGTTTTGTGTTTTGTTTTGTCTTGTTATTACATTGGTTCCTTCTCTGTATAATTTGTAAAAGCACCCTTTCCACAATTACATTCTGAGTATGTCACCAGCTCTCCAAACTACACTCTCCATAACAGCATAGGCTTCTAAGAAAGCCTTAAATAAAACCAGGTGTAATAGGCTAGTATAAACTGTAAACACCCAAAGAACATTGGAGGGTTGGTGCATTGCATGATTCAGCTTCTAATTACCATCAAACAATGTAGAATGGAGCTTTTCTTTTTCCCAGAGTTAATGAAGAGAATGTTGATAGCAGCCTGCTAGCTGTTATCTGCTGAAGGAGTACACAAGCCGCAAAGGAGGAGAGTCAGCCAGACGGGCATTTCCAATTTGAATACTTTTCTCTGTTTACAAATATGTTTATAAAATGTCCTTCAGTCTCACCACAGCAATGCCAGGGGCCTTTCCTGTAGAAATACAGACATCACAGAGTACTTTTTGTTAAGCATTATTTCCTTTGCTTCTCTTGCTATGGTGTTTTTGGCTGCGTATTCTGACCAGCAACAGTTTAAAGCAGGCTTTGCTTTATGTCACTTTAACTTCTAAAGAACGGCTCAGGGAAGAGGGGTTGGGTGCACTTTGTCAAGCAGCAGCAGGGTTTTCCAAGTCCTGTGGGGCTGCTGTTCCATGTCATACCTTTAGCAAGCTTTTTAAAGATCTGTGTCCCATCTCAGGTGCTGGAGTAGGCTGTATGCCATCAGGGTCAGGACTTAGGGCTGCCCATCTCAAATGGGTGTTGGAGCAGTTGCTCTTTCTAGTCCTTTCTTCCTAAAGGTATGTGTCTTTTAAAGCAGTTCCTTTCAGTGATCCAATTAGAGTGTGATTCCACAGATAGTTGTATAGGGTTAATTGGGGTGGGGAGGTGGGAGCAAAAGGAAGTTCTGACAGAAGAGGAAGGAGGGAGGGAATAAACCTCTTACACCCATGTTACCTCAGGTCATCCTGTACTCAAGGGCCGAGTACTCAGTTTCAGTCTGACTGGACTCCCACTGCAGTCAACCCTCATTGATTTTAGCGGCTGCTGATAATGCTGGATGTTGTTGATGCTAAATATAATAATGGAGTGGAAGCATAGAGTTTGATGTAAGTTTCTTTTTCAAATTCAGTCAAAAAAACGCAATGCTCTAGGAATATATTGCCAGCCTCTTTCATCATGCAAGTGGCACAATTAGCTACAGATAATCTCTGGGGATCATATTCCGATGCTGTCAGTCAATAAGAGCCTTTACTCCAGAGCTGGTTGCACTGTAACAAATAGGGGTGGCAACATTTGTACGAAAACCAACAACTGAAGATGTGGACCTGCATTTGTGAAGTGCAATGATTATTAGCTCCTACTTCAATGCTGTGTAGGGTAGGGTGGGTAAGTCTATAAACTGAAGACAACTGTTAGGTGGAGAAATGAAGCAGGTACTGCTGTGTTTGGTGCTTCTAAACATAATCTAGCACTTAAATACTGACACAGCCTGTATAGGAAGAGCTCTCCTATACATGTTAACTGCCTTGAAGGTGCCTGAGCTCTGTTCTGCATTAATATTCATTAGTCTCAGCACCTGCACATTGCCTGAGTTCAATCAGATATTTACAGCTCCTCTAAATAGAATGCCCAGTGGAGTTAATGGCCCCATCAAAAGAGCTGGGCCTTAGCTCTGAGGTTTCTGGAATATTGGCTTTCTCAGTCTTGAGTAAGGTGAAGTGGAAAGGGTTGTGGAGGAGTTTTCAACTAATAGCCATAAAGGGAGTGTTGTGAGATGTGAAGGCTTCAGACCCTATTTCTTTGATGCAAGGAAAAGGGTATATTGAAGCTGGGAGAAAAAAGAAATGTTAGAAAACGAATTGAGAGCAAAAAGGCTGGAGGACTGGAGATAAAAGGAAGGTGGATGGCTGGTGGAATCTCTTCCAGCTTCACTGGTGTCAATGGCTGAGATAGTTTCTGTCTATTAAAATGCAGCTGCTCGGTTTACGCAAGTTGAGAGTACATCACTTGCTGTTATTGAGGTAGGTGCTAAACAGCTCGCTCAAGGCTGCTGAGGTGTTACTTATATTTCAATATGTGAGCTCTGTAAAACTTAAACACAACTACTACTGTAACAGTAAAAAACATCTTCCCAGAAGTGTTTTTGTATTGTTCGATGAGAGCGTATCCCAACAGGCGTGTCCCTTTCATTATAAATTACATAAAATAATGAGGTAACTGCTACTGGAGGTGTACCAATCGCCGTCACTAATGCTGTTGTAGACAGACTGGTAAGAAGTGGTAAAAACTACCAAATAGACCATGGACACTGCATCTGTGGTGCCAGCTGGGAGCATGCACACCATTAACAGAGTTCCTTAGTTTAGTAGGAGGAAGTTCATGGATTCGGCAAACAGATCAGGTCATCAGTATAATGTGGGAGAATGTTTCTGTAATCCTGAATGCCTTCTGAAAATGTCTCCCTGTTCATGTGATGTGGAAAATACAGCTAGAGCATAACCTCTGCTTGTCGTGTCTGAGCTCCCTCTGGTGTAGACTGAACATGTACTGCTTGCGCAGTTGTGAACAAAGTACTGCTCGACTTCTATTGCCCCTTAGTCAAATTCTGTTCATTCCTACCACACTGGGCATGCACACAGCTCAGAGTTAGGACTGCTGACTCACAAAGGCCCAAGGATTAGGGTTTAAATACACTTATTTCTTTCCCCAGTGAGAGCACAGGCAAGTTGGGAAAGTTGGCCAAGGCCATGGAGAGTATGACTCATGGGATGCAGAGACCTGATCTCATGTTAATCACGACCAAGCACAGGCAACCTGACATTTGACTTTTATACAGTAAGAACCTGGCAGCAACTCTTGTGATTCACAAGTAATCTGTTCCAAGTACCTATTTTCCACTGCTCGTAACCCTTAGGTCTTGCATATTTTGCCTGTCTTCCAGATTGAATATTTTCAATTGACTTGTCATAAGTAAATGTTAACTACAAAATTATGAGTCATAATCACATCTAGGATACAGATTTATGTTGAAATGGATTTGGGGGAATAATCATTAGAAAGTCACAATTCTTCCTGCATTATTTATTTGTTGTGAAATTCATCCATTTTGATGATATTTCAAGAGCTGTGTAATCTTTGTTGCACAAATTTGCTGGTGTAATATGCCACAGACAGAAGATTTGCTGTGCCAGGGCTAAACAGAAGCTTTATTTGACATTTCTTACATAGCCCAGTATTTCAGATTTAACATAATGGCATTGCAGGTGTTAATGTACCTCAGTTGATACTTGCAGTACTGCTCAGCAGTGCAATTCATGACATAAGCATGGAATTTTACTTTTAGAAAAAAGAAGTGGGAGTACTTAGATCACACAGGCTCCATTAGAGATAGGTTGCCTGTTTAATAATGGAGAAATATATATGTGAACTCATCCTGAGGATAAATGGGTGCAGCTCTATTGAAGTCCTTTTCTATGAGTAGACTTGCACATGTTTTCTCCAGGGATCCATCCAGTCCACTTTGCCTTTGTAGTCTGTGCTGAAATTCTTCAAGGTAGGAAAAACTTGCAGAGTATTTGCATGTACTATGTGCCTGGCGTAGATCAGAGTCTTTACTTTTCACTCTTGTTAGCGGTACAATCATTGAAAATTAAAGAAAAAAGAAAATAAGTAATTAATCCTCTATGAACGTTCAAACATTCTCTTACTAAGAGTTATTTTCTCCCTCTAGACCTTGGACTTCCTCTGTGTATGATCCAAGAAGGCAAGTAAAAGACCTTTCCAGGAAAATACAGTTTTCAAGTACCCTGATTGTGCTATGATACTTGCTCTACCTGAATCTTTTTAGATAACAGGCATCATGCTGTCTTTGGTTTATTTGTCTCTGATTGGAGACCAAAGGAACATAGACGTGGCAGTCAAGGAACATATTAGGGATGTATACATGCTTTGTGATAGTAAGATTGAGCAGAACTTGTGAGAGGGAGAATTTTCTTCTTTTAGCAATTCAGCTATGCTCATAGTAAGATCCACTCTCACAAAGGAAAAGGAACAATCTGGAAAAACCCTTTCTCTTTCCCCCACCCTCAAGCCCTTGAAAGAACAGTCTGATCTTTTAAGGCATGGGTTGGGATTCTGGATATTCTTCCTTGGTGTTTTGCAGACCAGACGAAGATCATGCTGTCCTTGCTCCAAGCTGGCTAGCAACCAGTCAGTTTCAGTCCCAGATCTGTGCAGCTCTACTAGTGTGGTGCTGTGTCAACTCCATTAAATCTTTGGAGAGTCCCTAAGCCTTGTTTGCAAAAATCTGGATAGACATTCCTCAGAAGAGCATAGTTCAGTATCCAGCACTGGCACCATTTCACTGGAAGACCCTGGAAAAATGCTCCCAGCCAGAGTTTTAAACATGCAGAACCATCCCAAAGCCCACTGTTAAAATGCTGCTGATCTTTTAAAAGATACTGCTCAGTTGCAGTCGCTGGTTTTGCCAGAGGGTGTATATAAAGCCACTTAAAACTTTGACAGTGCCTCAAAGGGAGGCTCTGAATGAACTTGTACATTAGCCTCTAAGTACAGGCACTCGCTTTTTGTTCAGTGGAAAATTAATTATTTGTACAAACCAACATGACATTCTAAAGGAAGATCAGTCAATGCTGGGCTACCCAGTGCCTTAATGGCTAGGACGTTTCCTCAGCTGTGTCCTGAATGATAGAAAAAAATCAGGTTAAGATCTTTAACTACTCTGGTGAAAAGCCAGTTCCTGGCGAGAGGCTGGCTGATTTCTGTCTGTCACAGATGGGATGTGCAAAATTCAACTGCTTCCTCTAGGGAGAACCCCAGTGAGGAAGGATTTCCATCTGGTCTAAGGAAAGCACATGATTTTGGGCTTATATGTATAATCTCAAGATGCTGTCTCCACAATTCAGCTGTGCATGTCCTTCATAGGCTCCACAGGCACTACAGCAGGGAGGTGGTGTTCTGTGCAGAATGACCTCATGCTTCTAGGCTTATACTCTTTGCATTGCAGTTCCTGAATTCTGTAGTGGATGCAGCCATGATGTTGTCACTCTTGTTTTCTAATCAGGGGCAAACTGGCTTTGTTCTGTTGATGCTTGCTACTGCTTTATTTTTTTTCCCCAGGACAGTAAGTATTCTTCATCTGCTTTCTTCCAGGTTTCTCAAATGGTGGATCAGCCTCACTTATATTTGACATTCTGAAACCAACTATAAGGGGTTATAAGGCCAAAAGGATTAAGCAAACATGGTGAATTCTGCCATGGTTTATATAAAAATCCATATAAGAAGCAAGGACCGAGTCTGTTTTACATAGGGAGGTAAGTAACAGTACATGGAAATCCCAACTTTTAAATCCTTTTTAAATGAGCTCTAAGAAGACTACTTAAAAAAAACCAAAATCTGCCTTTTTTTACCCTAACTTTTTAATTGGCATGAATTAAATTTGGGCTTACCTCATGTGAGAAGGATGAAAGTAAAGGTACAAGAGCAGTTCGGTTAACTTGCATATCATCACGCAGTATGTACCTCTGAAGAGGGCTGCAGTCAGTTCACAACAAGCATGCACCTGGGATCTCTTAGGGCATACTTCCAATCTGTGTTACAAGCTAGGTTTAATTTTGTCCCAGTTCTAAGTCAGGAAGACCGACAAGACGTAGTCATTTGCAGGAGATACTGGACATAGAATTTAATTTAGAAATACTGAGCTGACCTCTTCATACCTCTTTAAAAATAGAGATGCATGGGGCTTACAGAATCATAGAATGGGTTGGGTTGGAAAGAACCTTAAGATCATCCAGTCCAGCCCTCCTGCCATGGGCAGGGACGCCTCACACTAGATCATGGCTTAAAGGGTTGAAGAAGCTTGTGACGTGAGCTGGTTTTGTGGGAGAAAGGAAATGCTACGATTTGGGTTTTCTTCCCTAGGGAGGCTGCTGTCCTTTCTAAGGAGCTCAGTGTCACACAGTGAATAGCACCCATGTGTGTTTGTTACAGGGAGGGTGGCTGGCATGCAAAGGCAGCTAAATTTTTGCTTCAGCATAGCCTGGAAAGCAGCTACGAAATGAGAAACAAAGGCTGTGACTGGCCACATCTTGAAAGCATGGCAGCACCCTCGGAAGCTGTGGCAAGCTCCAGCTCTCCCTCCTCCCTGCCCCTGTACCAGTGCACAGAACCGCTTGCCTGGCTTCCCCCGGTATTGTAATTCTACTGCAGTCGTGCATGCCATCTGAATTCATTTGTCATATTCTATGAACTAGAATCCATCAAAGCATATTCACTGGCCTTTTAATTAGTGTTAGATTAGCATTTTAAGATACGGGTAAATTCCCAAGTCTAACTTTGTTTAAAGGTGCATATTCAACACAGTAGCCAGGAAATCATGTATTCTCTTGTACTTATGACCTTAGTAATGTAATGCTGTGAGTGGGAAAAAGGCAGATAATACTTCCAACAAATATTAAAAGTTATTTGTATTGCAACTGTCTGAATTTAAACAGAAAATCATTCCTCATGCCTTGCCATGAAACACACACGAGTTTCTTTTGTGGCTTTCATGTTTCATTAAAGCTTTGTATGTGGAGGAGAGGAAAAATCTAAATTGCTACTTAATTAAAGGGGTACTGTCAGATTAAATATATTTTGAAGAAATGAACTTTGCTTCTTACCTGGGTTGTCAGTAACACCTAGGATTATTAAAAATGAAATACGTTTTTCACATCTAATATAATTCTCACCATTTATCAAGCTGGGTCGTTTCTTCTCCTTGGTTGGTGAAACTGAAACAGTCTCTTGCTTTTCTCTGTAGTGAATTTCATTGTCTGGATCCTGTTAACTAACCCAATATTGGAGGGCTTTAGGTTGTAAATACCAGGAGGTGAAGCTTACGTCTAAACAAAACAGTAAAGTGTATGGCTCTTTGTTCTATTAAAATATTTCTCTAAAGCTGGACATAATGTAATGTATGTTCCTTTCATCATGATTTCATTGCCACACAGCATGTGCAATGTGGGTTAAATCCTGCAAAGTGCTGAGCAGTGTTGTGTGTGCACCTTTCTCTCTTACTGGAGGAAGACCAAAGGTGCTAAGCTTGCTCGGTATCATGGGAAGGGATCAGAGAGCTATGCTGTTGTGCATGGAAGCCAGAGCCCAGTCCCACTGAGCCATCTTCTTGCTGTTATCCTTAAGAGGAGCAGTAGAGATTTACGTGAGGACCAGGGCAGAGTTTCAAAGTATGTGGGTACATCTGACAAGTGAAAATGTGAATTGGCTTGGAGCCCCTCCATCACCTCCACTTTCCCGCAGTAGCTATATGGTCCTGTCTAGAGGGGTGGACAGAGTCTCACTGAGGCATGAGCCATGTGCAGCTGTAGAGATGACTGGATTCTGTGTGAGTGGTTGTGTTGTTGATTTTATAGGAACTGCAGCAAGTGGATAGAGAGGGTGTGTATCATTAGTTAATATTACTGTACTTGGAAATAATAATGTATTCAGCAACCCCAGAACTCTGCAATATAAGAAGGAAATATTTGCAGAATGGCCCTATCTATGTACCCCAGCGCAAGCTGGTTTTGAAGTTTCATATTAATGTACATTAGCATCCTCATGAACCTATCTGATAATACTTACACGTGGAGACTTAAGCTCCTTAAGCAATGTTCACACCTCCATGAAAAATAATACGTTCTTCCTTTAAATAAACTTTGTAAGCAAGTCTATTAACAGTTATCTGCTATCTGCCACAAGGGGAAACATGCAGACAGTTTTGTAGTGTCTTATAAATCTTGGGCTGCTGAGTATTAGGTAGTAAATTAAATGAGAAGTGAGAGCTCCTTTCACTGGATCCTCCTACTTCATTTTACCACATGGGAATGTTTAAGTTGAATCCTAAGGAAACAATCTGCAACCCCAAGGGATATGTTCATCTGTTCTGAAAAAGAAGCCTGCTACGTTAAATGCATTTTAGAATGCTTTTGTGGTAAAGATTTACCATGGTCTGGTAGTATAAAAGGCTGCTTTGGTGTCTTACAGTGCTGTATCGTTTTAACATGGGTATGTGCATAGCGAGACCACTCATAAAATCTGACTTCAAATATCTGGAGATGTCCACAGGCTTCAATAGCAAACAATAGCCTGTGGTTTGGCTCCTGCTAGAGAGTTGAGCAACTGGAACTCAATTCCCAGGTCGGCTGTTTCCTCTGACTGTGAGCAATTCACTTCATCATTCCCTGCTTTACAGTCCCCTCTCATAAGGGGTGACAAGGAGAGTGAAGGAATACATTCCTATCTTCACGATGGCTAGGACGGCCAGGGATCTCCATGGGGAAAACGCTTTGAGTCACTTGGTGGGCAGAGATTCTGGACAGTGCTGTGGAAGCTGATGGGAAGTTCTGTCTGGTACAAAATGCTATCAGATCATTAAAAAACTAACTCTAAAGAAGGGATGTCATTGTAAGTTAAATTCCATAGGCAACTTGGTTTGTGTTGAATGCGTTTGTGTGAAATCTTACTGTTTTCATCCCATTTGTTGCTGCATGAATTTTCCATAATGGCAGTGAAATTTCATTTGAATAAAAAAAAACCCACCCTCAAAATCTGGAGGATTTGGCTTCTAACCATGAAAGTTAAGCTAGATGGATTTATAATATGCCATAATCAAGTAAAAATACATAGACAGGGAATTAGACATGTACAGGCAACACAGAACATAGATAATTCCTTTTAGGATTAAGCATATGGCCAGCAGCTGGCAGATGTCTGCAGATCTCTAAACTAAATGATAACGTAGACATCCTTTGCTGCATGTTCCTGGGTGACAGTAAGTTGTAGGAAGGAAAAGACTGGCCATTCATAATCTTTATTTTATTTAGTGAGACTTTTATTTCTGTTTTGGAAAGGAGAAGGAAGACATGTAAAGGCAGAAGCTTCCTGGAAAGTATAAGCTTGTCTAAATGGCAGCAATGGGAAAAAAAGAGTCTTTTCTTTTCTTTCAAAGACATAAAATTAAACAGAACTTTCCAGCATATGTTAGTATTCATAGCTCTTGCAGACCATGCATCAGAAAAGAAGAATTGTGGTGATTATTCATTCTTTGTGTTGTGGTAGGTCCTAGAGATCAGGGTGCTATTATGCTAGTTGTTCATAATTAGAGATTGTGTACTCCCTGGAGTAGTGACTATCTCAATAAACAAGACAAAGGATGAGAAGAAGGAAGTAGTATTGTTCTCATTGTATAAGCAGCACTGAGAAACCGACACATTAAATGATTTGCCTAAGTTCATACAAGAAGTCTTTGGCATCATTTGGTAGACAAAGCATCTTGTTTTGTTTGCGTTCTAGGGAAGTGACTACAGGTCTTTAGTGGATTGATCCCCTCCCACAAATGAAAAACAACATTGTTTTAAATGTCAAAATAATTTCAGATTTAAAAATAATTTATGGGTTTTTTACCTTCTAAAGATTTTATAGGCACATGGATGTCAATTTCTTGTTTTTGAAAATTTGGGTTTTCATTTCGATTTCTATTTATTTCCATCCATCTTTCTATTTAAAAAGAGGCTAGTAAGAAAAGTGGAAGAGGAAGGAGTGGAGAGACATGGTGAGCAAAAATAATAAGCCAGGATTATGACAAAATCAACACAATCTCCCTGAAGTTTCCAGTTTCATTAGAAAACCCTGAAAAATTGTCAGTTTGGAAAAAAGGGCCCCTTTTCATGACAGGCACAATTCATTCACTTTGTCATTTTTCCCTCTTTTTAACACACACATTTAAGCTCCCAAAGTGAGATGAAGCCAGCAGTGATATCTAGCTATACACCCACGAAGCTGCCTGTTGACATCAGCCAAAGTCACTGCTCATTTCCACAGCTGACTGTTCCTGCTCATTTGGGTTGAGCTCCAGTGCACCCCTGCCCAATGTGGCAAAGTGGGACAAGCACTGGATTCAGGATGAAGCTGTAGCTCACTGTCCATTTGCAGATGGGAGAGGCTGTGCCTTAGAGTAGAGTCAGGGTTAGGGAACCAAGGTTCTTCAGATTTGGAGCTTGAAATATTGGGGACAGTTCAAGGAGGGTTGTTGCAAATGGCTTATGGCAATCTGTGACCCTGAGCTCTCATCTGTTACGGGTTTTTAAGACCATAATTCTGTCTTTTACCTACCTGTAGCACAGAACCTAATATTGCTTTTTACAGCAATTTCCTGCCATGTCTGCATCAGTCAAAAACTGCCATGTGGTTGCAGAGCTCTCAGGAGTTTATTTCGCTCCTCCTGTTTTTGTGGTGTCAAGAGTCCAGAATACCAATAAAGAGCTTACTGTTCATGCTTTTCAATGCGAACACATGAAAGTGAGATGCTGGATGCACAACAGAAAGATCCTTTCCTCCATCCGTTGTTCCACCCTGTCTCTCCTTTATTACACTGGAAGCAAAGATGTAGTTTGCTCCTTTTTGTGCTTGTTCCTTAGCGCTAGGAACACTGTGGAATGACTCCTGTGCTCACTGTGAGGTCAGGGGGTTCCCCTTAAAGGCAGCGATGGGAGTCTTTGGACACCATCCTGGAATGTCTTGGAGTGTAAATAAGTTCGAAATACATTCTGAGACCTCCCATCATTTGAATGATAACAACATAACTTTTATAACACCCATCAACTTCAAAACTGAATGAAAGGCATCCAAACTAACAAAACAAAACCCTTTGCTAAAACTTAATACTTTTTAGACAACTAAGTTGCCATAACAACTTGATGCAAAAGTCTTTGGTGGCAACTTTGTACTTGGTCCTATTGAGACTAAAATAACCTTACTCTTGTGTTAATACTTAGCCGGCATAGTAAATACTATTGGTTACAGAAAATTAAAACTTTTAAATAGTGAAACTACTTTTACTGAAGTAAAAGAAACCTCTTAAATCTAAGTGTTTTTCTTCTTTTAAAAAAGCATAATTTGTCAGACATTAAAATAACAAAAGGTCTTTGAAAAAGGATTATGGTTTCTGATGTTTCACTACGAGAATGGATTTACTTTATATCCTACTGATGTTGTAATCTTGAATTCTGAGGTAATGTTTTAGCCCTTTCTTTTCACATAAATAAAGATTTCAATGATAGCACTTCATTTCTCTTGTAGAACTTTCCTTTATTTTTCAAACTACTCATTTTCTCTCACTTAAACCATTTCATCAGAATAACATACAAATTGGATGCAGCACTTATTAGGAGGAGGGGAACAGTTAGAAAGGCAAGGAATTTCAAATCAACACACTGCCGACTGAGAGGTCGATGTTAAATGGAGAATTTCCATAGTGCTTATAGGTTTTCCTCTGCAATGTACTTTTCCAAAAAGTCTTTATTTTTAAGATTTCCCTGTAAAAAAAAAAGTGGGTTTTTTAGGATATTCTGTGGTTTTTTTTTTTTCCTTATTTTAGTCACTTGAAGCTTCATTGTTATGCACAATGAAGTGTGCAATGCACAATGAAGTTGTGCAATGCACAATGAATTTGTACAATGCACAAACAATTGTTTTCTATTAGTACTAAACACTGAATTCTAAGAATGAAAAAGCATATTATAACATGGTAATAAACTATTTCTAATCGTGCTGACTTCATCCCTCTTTGGAATACCATGCCATATATCTCTTCGGATTGCATAGATTTTAGTTAACACCAAGTCACAAATTCCCACCCTCTCTGCAATTAAATATGCTCTTTGCACTCAATTGGGCTGCTTTTGGGGTGGGTTTTTAATACCCTATAGGAGAGTGAGCGGTGGGGACAGTAGAGTATCTTTGAAGAGTTATTGTTTACTACCAAGGGAACAAAGACTGCTCTGCATCCTTCCATCTCGTGGAGACTCGACAAGAGGTTTCCCTCCAGCAACTTCATCGTTTGTTAGCTTGCTTGCCAAATAGGGACCATTCTCCCTATTCTCACCCTACAACCTGCCTTTGAAAGTATAGAAAACGTGGTATGTTTATAAACCGCTTTTTTTTTTCCTTATTATATACAGCAAAGAGAAGGCCAAGGCCTTTTCCGCTTCAGCAGAACCAGCGGGGAGGAAATACATGTAGTAATTACCTTAAACAAGCGGGCAATAAAGCTGCTGCCTCTCAAGCCACACGGTTTTAAGGACATGATGAAAGGTGGAGGTGTCAGCACTCATAGGCCAGAACTAACTGGGTGGAAATCTGGCATTCCAGTGCTCCTCCAGCCTCCTCCTATGGGCAGGAATCCTGGCGGGCTGGGATCAATGGATCGGGAAGCAGAGTTGGTCCCAGAGCTGGAACGGAGATGGCTGTGTTCAGGTGAACAGTCCCACTGGTTGGAAGTGTCCTCCCATGAGAGAAACTACTTGTAAGAGGGACACAGAGACACACAGAGCATCCAGGCAGTGTCTGTTTGAAAACCAGTGACAGAGAAGGCAGTTTGGTTCCATCCTGTTAGAATTCTCCTCTAGAGAAGTTTTCAATCACCTCATTTTTGGTGGTTTTCTCTGAATAAGGATCAAACTGACTTCTGCTTTATATTTTAGCACAGAATAGTCTTTTGTTGTTGCTTGGTTTTGTTTTTTATCCTGTGCTCCCAAAGCCAGCTTCTCCACTATGGTAAATCAGGGAAATTTTCCTGACAATAGCAAAGCCATCTCAGAGGACCAGGGCATGATGTACAACATGGAGCATGTCCTACAACACGGAGCATGTTGTGCTTGTAGAATTACTGCAGAATAAGTGCCTTGAAAAACGGTGAAGAAACCAACCGGGCCCCACTCATGGCCGTGCATGCCTCCTGCAGCCCCACTACCATGACTCCTTTTGACGCCTCTTGAGGACTTGCATGGACGCCGTGCTGAGGTGAGTCCAGGCTGTGACGGAGTGGACGGGGCGGGAGGTGACTATGCCCACAGGCCGGGGCTCCGGGGTGCCCCGGATCAGTGCCTGCTCCTGCGGCAGGGCTGTCCTGGTATCGGGATTCACTTCCAGAGCTCCCGCCATCACAGCCTGATCTTTGTTGCCCCCTTGAGATGTGTGGCAGATTTATTTCGACTAATTTTTTAAGTACTGAGTGTATCGAGTGTACTTATTACTCCTAATTAATGTGAGAATAAAGAATCAAAGAGGGTATTCCTCCAATGAGTTGTTTTTGAAGAGTGACAAATTAATCCCCTTGGATATGGCTGAAGCCAAGGAAGATCTTTTTGTTCCTCTAACAAACTGCAGCAATTAGACGTTCAAAACTCAGCTCGTGATAAATAGATTTTAATACCTATTTATTCTCTTTTGTGTATGCCAAAATCCTAGGGCTTATGTCCTTCAGCCAAGCGCTGACACAGGTAACTGGAGGTGCAGGAATGTGTTTCCAGCCATCAGGACCTGTGTGTGTGAGGGCACAATCCAGGTTTCCAGGCATCCATTTACATAGAATCGGAGAAACGTTTGGGTTGGAAAGGACCTTAAGATCATTCAATTCCAATCCCCTGCCATGTAAATTCATTATTTACATAATCATTAGACCTTTTCTTACACTCGTGTGCACTTCAGACCAAATCCTCAACAGCTCTATTTGCTTGGCCGGTTACCTGCATACTCTTGCCTTGCAAGTGTATTTTGAACACAATAAAGAAACATTTTATGGCTGATTTTCTTTGTATAGTTTTCCTGTAAATGCGTCATGGTGTTTCAAGGGGATACTTGTATCTGCTTGTGGAGGGTACCACTTCAAATCTTCACCTGCCTGCCCACTCAGAGGGCTCTGGCAGCACTTAGGGGTGACAAGCGAGAGATGAGGTTCCGACCGCCCCTTTTCTGATGGAGTATGGAGATAAGTGGCTGGGAGATTTGAATTGTTCCTCCAGGTCCTGATGCTGAGGAAGGAGGGCGATGGGGAAGGCGTGGAAGCCACCTTTGTGCTGAAGTGATCAAAGGATGGGGCTGACGTCTGCTTCAATGCTATCAGCCTCTAACAGGCTCCCGTGGGACTCCTGCACCTGCCAGCCACCTCTCCTTTATGCTTGTGCCTCATCCTGCCCTGCGCTGCCTGTACCCTGGGGTGACACAGGACCGGCTGTGCCAGAGGGTGTTCTCTCACAAGAGGATAATCCTCGGCTGTTTATTCAGGCAGCAGCAGCTGCCGGTGGTGGCCATGGGAAGGGATGTGCAGCCGTAAGCAGCCAGGCTCCAGCTGAGCGAGGTTGGAAGATGGGTTTGCCCCCTGGGCACTGAGTCTTATACAAACCTCGTGTCGCTGGACAAGGAGCGAGTGGAGCTTTCTGTGTTTTAAAGTCTCTTCTGTGGTGCTGTAGATGAGCCCTGTGTTGCCCTAAAATCTACGGCTAGCTAAATATAGTCGCCTTGCAAAGTGTACTATACAAAGGAAACTACAGCTCTTGTGCACTCAGGGCAAGCAAGATAACACTTCTATTTCACTGCAGCCATTCAAGACAAAATATAGTACAGTAAAATGCTCCTGCAGTGTTCAACTTCAGAAATAGTGTTATTTTCACAAGCATTTTTTTCTTGAATATCAAACCTTTTTTTCAAATGGAAGCAGGCTGTAAATAGCTGTGAAGATCATTGAGAAGGGGAATTTTTATGAAGCAGAGTTTATGCCACAGAATGTCACATGAATGCCAAGATAGAGATGTTTGATGGTTTTTATGTCATCCAATTTAAATGTTTTCTTTGGTACTCTCAGTTAAGAAGTTTTAAAACTGAATTCCATTATGAAGTTCTAAAGCTAGAACAGTCACAATAGCTGAAGTTGAGGGTATACCATACTCAGTGCTGACTGAAAGCTATTGGGGCGAATTGAGGTATTCAGGCCAGGAAACCAAGGTAAATTTTAAGGCTATGCTGGTGCAGTCATGGTTCTTTGAGTGCAAGGCTCAGAAGTGATCTACTGCACAAATGGGAACTTGAGAGGCCAGAAGGGAAGAAAACTGGTTTTCAAGCCCAAAGAACTGGTGAGGCACAGATGGAAGGTCTAGTGGTGTGTGTTACTGGGAGGGGAGTGAGAGACACTGGAGGCAGCCAGATGGTGAGAGGCACACTGGAGAGATACATATAAACCCTTGCTCTTGCCCCATATTTAAGGGAAATAATTGACAAGACTTCTGGAAGCAGTTTTTTAACTAAAACACTAGAATATCCAAACATTCCATGTACTCTTGAAGACTGACAGTGCTGTGGTCCCTGGACCCAAGGCTGAACGAAGCCAACCGTCATCTCCATTATGATTTCTCACTCTCACTATCGCAGGCCCACATCGATTTTCACCAGATATTATACAGAGCAGGTTGTACAAATCAAGATATTCTTTTGCTTCTTTCTACTTCTTCCCACCTGTGGCTGCTGCAGTTTACACTGGCCTTGCCTTTCCCTCAGCGCAAAATCTTGCTGCTGAAGAACATGGCTAGACTGCAGCGCAGACACTTAGCACTTTATCTTCTCCTATGAGCAAGGAGTGGGAATGTCTCATCTGGCGTGTCGAACTCAGATCTAAGTGCTAAAATGTTTACTGCTTTCAATCTGCCCAGCAGGATACTCGGAGCAGAAGTGATGGTTGGCAGCCTGCTGCCGATGGTACCATCCAGCTCACGGCGCTTACAGCAAAACTCGTGCGGAATCTCAAACATTAGGCTTTTAATTATTTTAGGAGACTTGTTCCTCAAGTACTTCAGATGGGGTTCTATTAACATCTGACAACATCTCGGCAATTGAAATATGTTTAGTAAGATTACAGCGTTTAGACTGCGCTCTGAGAACTTCTGATCAAATTCTGCTTTCCCTAATTAATGCATTCCGGCACCTACTTACCGGCCTTCATAGCAACAAATAATTCCTGTTCTCTAATGATATGCACCATACCTTGGCACTAGAGTGCAGATAAATACATATATCTTTTTGTTATTTTAGAAGAAAAATCCATGTGCTGTGGATAATGAATTGAAGGTTAAGTGACAATTTTTCTTTACAACCACTCATGTCTTACAGTCTGTGAACTGAAAACTGGATTAACCTTTAATTACCCCCCGTGATCTCTCAACCCTGAAACAACATTACCACTCCTCCTAGCGTTATTTGCATCCAGCATTTAATGAGAGAAACATCTGTTTGCATATTTGTTATCATTAATATTATGCAGATGAGCTGAGTTTTTATGTTGCAATGGGCAATTGTGCGGAAATCTCCTTTTCTCTCATTTTTGGTCTATTTCCCTCCTCCTAACAATTTTCTCTGACTTATATTAATTAGAAAAAGAGCTGCCTGGTGCCACTAGCCTTGCATATATAATGCAGAGCTGCTGTGTGATCTGAATGGCTGCGCAGCAATATCCTGGTGTATTTACAAAATACAGAATACCTGCCTTGACGCTATTTGGCAAACCTGTTGCTAGTTTCTGAAGCAAACACAGTTTTTTTAATCTCTATGTTGCTATGGCTGAAAATTAGGTGAATACAAAGAAGTTTGCTAACAGATTTTTCCCTATCACTTTAGTTATAAAAATTATTCTTGTCTAGTAAGGTAAAACGTATTCATTATGTGGTCGATCTGGCAGCCATTTGACTGACTGGAATTTAGGTTAGACATTGTTATCTCTATCAGTTCTCTTCAGCAACCCAAAATGTCTCATATGGCCCTGCAATGGAATTATTTTACTGAGGCACAGCCATTGAAGAATGATGGGCCACTGCTTTTAGTAAGCGTATAAACCTGAGGTCTGGGAAAAGCTGCTTGTTTTTCTTGAGAAATAAGGAGAATTTTCCCTTATGTTTAGCTTGAAGCCTCTTTTTTTGAAGGTGTTCCTCAGAAAAGTCTAAGCTACTGCTGACATTAAAAAAATAAATAAAAGAGGCTGGGGGGGGATTGAATTATGGAAGAATTGTAGGGGGAAACAGAATGCTGATTTCTAATTTGACACTTTGATAGTCAAAATTCCCTAGGTCCCATTTGCTGAATTTTTAGCTCAAGATGTGTGTAATGTCCTAGATGTGTTCCTAGTAAACAAGGCACAGTACCTTTCCAATAGGGCTTTTAGAAGAGAAGCTGAGGATTTGTTTAGACATTGTTCCTGTGCTATTTTTTGCCATTTCCTAAGGAATTTCCACTAATTCAAAGGTAGAAAATATTTCCCACAGTGAGATCTGCAGTATGCTTTCCATAGATCTTAAAATCATCTAAATCATCATAAATTGTGTCAATTTGCCCTTTTGGGCTTGAGTAACCACTATCAGTGACTACTGAAAGGATGCAAAATTTCAGATGATTCTTTTTCTTGTCTTTCACCTGGATAAAGATGGGTCTGAGGTAGTGTGGAATTTACTTCACTGGCCTAAATGACACCTGAGCTATATTTATGTCCCAAACCATTCCTTTCTTGAAAAGAGTTGACTAAGTCCGTGTGAAACAAAAGATTCCTACAATTGCTCAGACTAAACTGCAGACACAAAAGTTTGTGACAACAGTAGGATTTTCAGACAAGAAGAGTATTTACGTTCTCTGCTTTAGTGTGTTTCTTCGCAGTTAGACTTCAGCTTAAAGTGAAACTGCCATGTGCTGCTGCTGTCCATCCCAGTGTCTGCTCATCAGCATCACCCATCCTTCCTCCCAGCCATCGGAGACTTGGCTCTATTGGCAAAAGAGAAATTACATTGTCCTTTTTCTGTTTGGGATCAGCTTCTACATGGAGACAACTGTTGGTCTAAGTTGTCAACGTCTGGCTAATTTTCAGTGAGGAATAAAATAGAAATTTGAAAATCCTACAGGTATATTTGCATCCCAAGAAGTCAGTGTGTGATGGATAGATGGGATTATTCTGTAAAATGGGTGCTTATATCAGGATAGTTCCT
This sequence comes from Forpus xanthops, assembly GCA_032466535.1. Taxonomy (NCBI): domain Eukaryota; kingdom Metazoa; phylum Chordata; class Aves; order Psittaciformes; family Psittacidae; genus Forpus; species Forpus xanthops. Next base: position 21,128 of record JASSUY010011178.1, read on the forward strand.
TTCCAAAGAATTTATGGTGAACCAGGCCTCAGTACTTCAGGATTAGCTGGAGTGCCCACCTATTCCTAAAGTAAAAGAGAATACCTGTAAATCATAGTAACACATAGCCTGTGACTTAAATGGAGATTACATATGACTGATCAGTGTAATTTTTTTCCTGCTTGCTGCAAAATAATGGTAAGTCTCACTCCTAATTCATGCCATAAATTTTTATGGGAGAAATCTAGGGGTGTTTTGTGATGTGGATTGTCATGATCAGTTGCATGCTTTGTGAGAACATATGTTCCTCTAAAGCAGATTTTCATAGTTTAAAGTTGCTTTTTGTAAGTCAAGCTTGTTTATCTAAAGGTCTGACTTGCAGGTAGGATTACCAGGGTTTCGTACACAAGTCATTGCTTTAGCACCTACCAGGCTTTTATGCAAAAAAATCCTTAATGTATGCAAACTGTTGTGCATGCAAATCAGAGTCCTGTGTGTGGAATTTAGGCATGTGAGTGAGCACAATACTTCCTACATGTAATTGCCCAGCTCCTCTGCAGACCATCTGACTCCCGGGTACCTGCAGTGAACTGGGCAGTTTAGGAAGCTAAACCATCACTCTGGAATTTGGATTTTGAGTGGCAGTTGAGTTTCATGTTGGCATGATACTTAATTTCACATGTTCTTTCATTACAGGAACTACTATGTACAAGGAAGGGTATCTCCAGTGGTCAGAGAGAGACCTGGAGAGGTAAATGAAATCTGGGGCAAGGTTTATGATTTTCAATGAAATCTGGGGCAAGGTTTATGATTTTCTATGAAATCTTGACAGAGTTTGGGAATAAGTATTGCTATTCCAAAGCTGTGTTTTGTATTGCAGCTACACAAACAAATTCTAGGTTGCCAAAAAATTTTTGGATAGAAAAAGATTTGAGCCTCTCATGGCAAGCTTTGTTTATGTGATGTTATTTAGAGTTTTTCAGCTATAAAGCAGATGGTCTTAATTCACAGCAGTGTACATTTCATGGGACCTTGGAAAGAAGAGGGGCCTTTTGTCACAAACTTCTTATGTATCCCAAGTCTCTGCCTCCAAGGCAGGGTTCCCTCCTGTTGCTGAGTGCAATCCGGTGGCTTCTCAAGTGAAAGAAAAGTTGTTGGTTGAGCTGGATAAGAAATAACCCCCTTGATTGTTCACAAGTTTTTGTCAACGCAAGGTCTAATAAATGTAATACATTTTTGTTGGCATCACTCTATTTTTACACATTGCAACCAAGAAAAACAAAACCTGTAAGAGGTGGGGTGCTCAGCAGTGGCCAAACTATTCATGGTAAAATCAGTGGCTTTGGTGCCAGAATTTAACTGAATACTGGATACTTTGAGTGGAGTTTTGTTTGTTGGGATTTGATACAAAGGTGCACTCTCGTGCCAGTTTATGAATGCATTCTCCCTGTCTGTCCTCAGAGCAGTGATAGCAGCAGCACTAATATCTGTACTTTAATATGAAGGAGATTATTTCGGAAGGGATCAAGCACTTACCAGTGAAACACCTTTTCCCCTCACTTTACCAGTCAGCTGTTTGGCTCCATGAAGTAGCTCTGCATGCTGTGTTTGCATTGTGTTGAGAAAGTCACTAAACAAGAAAAACAAACATAATATCGGTGTGCTAAAATGCAGTGCAATTTGTGTTAATAGTGGCTTTTACAGGCTCTATTATATAGTAAATTAAATTATATCTTTATTCTTGCATCGAAGATAAACAGTAAGTATGTAATATATCAGTAATAGAAAACCCTTGGCATTTAAGAAAGAATCGTGCTTTAATGTAAGGACGTTGTTATACCTCAGTAATAAATTAACATTTCAAAAGTACTTTAGCCTGCTGAGATAGATCATTCTATGAGTATGGGTAACACCATGGACTCCAATAATTAGTGTAAATTGCCTTTGAATAATACAGAGCTGGGAACAACTTTCAGTGCTTAATGCCCCTTGCAGTACATGATGAAGAGTCCTTAATGGAGCTTGGAAAAACAAGTAATACCTATAAATCAAAGAAGAAAAGCCGTTTTTGATGCATTTGTCTGAGAGTGTGAGTTTTAAACCAAATTGTTAACACTCCTCCCTGCTGAGGGTCATGGATTAGCTAGGGTGGGAGTTTCTTATAGGATCTTTCACACTAACCAGCAGAGGTAGGGGGTTTCAAATACAAGTGTTTTCTTAACCCTAATCCCTGCCTCCCTGACCAGTAGAGCTCTGAATTTCTCTCTAATTAGGTGGAGAATTAGTAGGTGGATAAATGTGTTAGTGGATGGGGATGAAGTGATTAACTTGCCCCGGACTATGATAGTGAGTTCAAGGCGCTACTGAATTCATTTTGTTTCTAATAACTTTCTCCCCACATTCTAGCGGCACCAGGGCAGAGCACTTGAATTTATATCTCTGTAATCTTACAGCATTACATTCTGTTGCCTCGTTCCCAGGCTTTATCAGCTATATTTAAGCAGCAGTGCAGACTATTTCCCAATGTGCCAATTCACATTTATGTATACCACTTAATTATCTGAACAGTTTTATAACCTAATTGAGATACAGTGATGTTACAGTAAGATCTTATATATGAGGGAAATATGAATTCTATTACAAGATAATGAGACTGGAATACTTTTCCCAAGTATTTGCTAGCCATACTTTAAAAACAAGCAGTATCTGCTGCTTCAGTGTTCCTGCCTGCCTGTCTGCTGCTCTTTGTTCAGTGTGTGGGGCTCTGCTGTCACAGAGGGAGTGCAGTCTCACCGCACTGTAAGCCAGATGTGACTCCGCTAACCTGGACTGGTGACATTTTCTGTTTGCTGATGTTTCCCTGTTGACCAGGTAGGGCAGGATCTGCTCCATGCCCTGTCCCCCTTGACAACCTGTTTACAGGACAGGCTCTGACATCATCTTGGGAACTCTGTGGGAACCTCTCCCCTTTCACTGTGAAGCTGAATCATCCCTAGTCACTGCCAGAATACTTTTTGTTCTTACTCATGGCAGCAGGAGTGTCTCATCTACCCCAGCATGTTCCTGTCCCTGTGGTCTCTCTGACTCACAGTGGCCTGCTCAGACCTGTGAATTCACTTGTCACAAAGAATTGAGTGTGCTACTTGTAAAATGGACAGACCCAATAGCAAAGGGATAAGTTTCCTGTGCTGGCTCAATAGTGTGACTCAAACCAGCTGGGATACTGAGAATACCTTTCCTGGAATAAAAGGCAGTGAGTTTTTCAAGTGTATTCAGAACAAGGGAGGGGGCTAGAAGATGCTGCAAACAGGAGTAGATCATAAATGTATGTTTGGTGGTGAAACAGACTGGAATCTACAACCCATGACACTGATACTGATCTTAACTAGCTATTAAAATTATTCAATATCTTTCAGGAAAAGATATGGTGCTCCTCAGCTTACATGTTGAAAGGAAGTAAAAATGCCTTGTGTAAATGCCAACCGCTATTGTTGGTTTACTAATCAGAAAAAGAGGCAGCAGGACACAAGAAGTAATCCTTCAGGTGTTTGCAGAGGGGTAAAACCTCAGCTGAAGTAAAATGTTCAGAAAGACCACGCTTTGAAACAGGAGGGGAGAGGGAAAAGGAGCGTGGGTGATCCAGGGAAAACAACTGAAGAACTAATACAGAAGAAAAGGGAAAGGTTCTGGTTATCCTGTGGCACCTTATGTGAGCATGCATGCGAAATGCAGAGTTATGTGTGTGTAAAGAGATGGGTACTAGGTATCCTGCAGGACCATAGTACGTATGACAAAGATGTTTCAGCTGAAACTGTGACAATTTAGTTTAAAGAGTAGCTGAAACATGCTAATAATGAGAGAATAATAAAGTACTGGACTAAGGTGTCTAGCTAGGATGGAAAGACAATAAAATAGCTTCAAACTCACAGTGGTTTAGAATCTCATATAATGCTTTAGATTATGGTTATTCTCTTTTTGGAAGGGTACAGTGAGCTGTACTATTGCAAACCCCACTCCATCAGAAGGCAGGTCAGGCTGTGCAAGAGGCTTTGCAGGTCAGGCTGGGTAGCTCTCAGCTTGCATGATTGAGTCATTAAACTTGGTATTGTGTGTGTATCCAATAACTTAGGCAGGCAGGAAATTTAAAGGGAAGTATATTTTCTATGCAGCACAATCAAAGTTGATTTTATCCTTATCTCAGTTGTTTGCTCCAGTGAGCATCAAATGCCTGAGGAGAGAATAGTTGCTGAGGTCTAAAAGGGGACAAGGGGGTGGTGCCAGTGTTAGCAGAGCCCCGTCCCTGTGTCCAAGGGGTGCTTGTTCCTTGGTAAGTCTAAGAATCTGGGCACTACACAGGCACCCTAAGCTTGACCTTTAGAGTGAGGACCCGATTTAACACCCAAGATACATCAAAAGCAGCATTAACTTCAGAGAACCTTAGGAAGAAATCTTGTCTTGAATGGGCTGCTTTTCTTTTGTGCTTCTTTCCTCTTGTCTTTTTTGGCTGTAGAACCCTGTGCTGAGGTATCTGACTAATAAAGCTCACATTGACACGATTGGGAAACAAAATTTGTGTGTGTGTGTACGTGTTCATTAAAGTGAGCTTTGCAATCGGTGCTGTGAGAATTTCATGTAGCAGATGATAATGGGAGCTGTAAGATACCAGTGCATGGGTAAAATGCCTCTTTTTAGACAATACCTATGAGGCTCAATGCACTCAGTAGGCAAAACCTGCGTATGCCCTTTAGGTGTAGGGTTAGCCCTCAAGAGGGGACTTCTGCCCAAGCCTCCCCAGGTGGAAGGATCGTCTTTCTAATGTTCAGCTGCATCCCATACAGTACATAAAAAGTCACTCTGCATTAGCCAGGATTATGTTGTCTCTTGATCTTATCAGGCTTTGCTCTGCAAACTACAAAAGAATGTAGCCTGATGTATGCAACAAGCCAGGTATCTCCACTGGTAACAAGCATTTCAGCGGCTAAAATCTGTCTGAAGTGACGATCTACAGAACTTATCTTCAGTTTTTAACAGAGGTTCATTAAAGCTTTGGGAGCCAGAGTTTTGCTGGAAAGATAAGTTTATCTTCATTAAAAGATGGAAGTCAGAGAATGATCTCATTTTCTTTTCTAACTAGTTACCCTACCCCTTGAAATAGTTTGATATATTTAAATGAATGAGGACATAAATTGTACTCCCAAACTATTAAAGCCAGCAGCACACATTATAATATGCTGTGAAAAGAAGATAGCTTCGGCCAGTAACTCTTAAGCCTAAATGAGTTTCTCCTAAGAGAAGAACAGCTGCTTAAAGCACATATATTTGGAATTATATGTCTTTATTACAAGTTACTCCATGTATTTTGGACTTATATGTTCTCTAGCTTAAATTTTTCCTTTTTTTTTTTTTTAAATTGCACAAAGCTGTGGAAAATAATGGCAAGCTCTGCATTACAAATTGAAAAACAGAAATTGTACAACTAGTTTTTTCAGGTTCCCAATCTACATAGGTGTATTAACCCTCATTAGCCATTTTGTGGCAGAGAGAGATTCGAAAACAGAATTCCATTACAGTATTTATGGTCAAAATCTGATATGATAAAATAATAGGTTTCCCAATAGAAATGTCTATGTGCCATGTAGTAAACTTGATAATTGTAAGAATACATTTAATGCAGTAGAACTGAATACCGAACCAGCAGATTAACATTTCTGTTATATAATTACAAGTTCAAGGAGTTCAGCTTCTTATCATACTACAGTAAGTATAGAAAGTAGAAGTGATCCTCTTTAATTTGTAATTATTTAACTGAAATAGAATGTCTCCCAGTCTTATTCTTGCTCTTCTACACTGAAGACATTGGTATGCAGAAACCATGCACCAAGGAATAGTACACTATCAGAGTAGGACATGTTTGAGTATTCTTTAAAACCAACTAAGAGAAGTTAATCTCATTGAACTTCTTTTTATTCAACAAAAGAGTTATATGTTTCCAAGTCTAATGTGAGTATAATGTTCATTAAATGGACTGCTTTGCACCTTTAAATGGATTAACTGTACATCTTCACAGTCTAATTATTATACATGTCTCTCACAAATCACAGATCTAATTCAAAGCACTGTAAAAGCTCTGTTTGTGAGCACTAGTAAAGGAGATACAGGGAGAACTGAGTGTGATTTTTATCTGGGTTATATAATAGAATGTGTCGTCCACATTAAAGTCCATTAATGCCTGTACCTTCACTTGTTGAATTTTCCTTCAACTCTGGTCTTGTGATAGACTTCTTTGAAAAGTTAAGCCACAGACTGCTTTGGCATCTCTACTCCTTCATTTGTCCTTAACCCAAGATGATCCCTGACTGAGATACTTTCCCTACAGCAGAGCTTTTAATAACTTCCAAACAGCAGTTGACAGTCGGATGAAGGATGATATACAATTTTGTCTGCATAGTTTGGGTGTCTGGAAATAACTGGGATTTAATTTGTTGTCTCAAGTTAGGTTTGCTTATCAGAAGATATTAAGAGTTGTTCTAGTTGTCAGATATTTAAAGGCATCTAAGTGTTTAACTCCTGGGTTCAACCAGTGCCTAAACCCTTTGATAAAAAGTCCTGCTCTATATTTTTGCTACATATGAAAGGCTGTCAATCCATAGAAGTCAGTGGAGCTACACCAGGTTGTATGGGCTTGAAGATCAGGGTGGCAAGTTACCTGTTAAACAAGTTGCCTTCTCTGTTTGACTAGCAAGATCTTACTGAAGTACGTTATGAGCACATTGTATGACACTATGCTCCTCAGTGAAGATACCACATGAGTAGCATGAATCAAAGAAGCCAGTTGTTTGACCAAAATTTCTCATTCTTTTTTCTGTAGAAGAAAGAGGACATCAAGATAATACTGAAGATGTTTGCAGGATGACCTTAGGGCTTTTACTATGAAGGGCTACACATAGCAAAAGCTGCAGATACTATGCCATGTATCAATATATATTTCCACTGAAGCTCGACAGGGCAAAAATATCTTCGTAGCTTACAGAGATGCATGCTGGCAGCAGTTGCAAGTCAGTTTGTGCTTATAATGTAATACCAGAAATATTTCCCTTTTCTTTTAGCTACAGACAAAATGAAATATTCCTGCCACATTTCTCTTCTAAAAGGTTATAGATTTCTTCAGTGGATGACAGCTTGGATAATTACAATTCTCAATTGGAAAACCCCTATGATAATGCCAGTTCCCTGGTGGGGCTCACAAGCCCTTTCAGCCAGCAGTGTCCTGAGCATCCAAGCTCTCTGACGAGAAGTTGTGTACTGCAAGAGTAAAATGTAGGAAGGATATTACTGTGCAAAAAACGCAGGCGTGCTGTGGTGTGACAAGATGACAAGTGTGTATGTGTGTCTGACTTTTCTGGTGTGTTTGGGTAGCGCAGATATGATTTCACTGGGTCATCTAGAGATGCTGTGAAACAAATGACAGAAGTCTGTAACAGCCTCAGCAACATGAATCTGCATTCCCAATGTACACCTAGCCACAGTATTGGGACTCAAATGAGTGTGGTGAGGCACTAGCTCAGGTTGCCCAGAGAAGCTGTGGGTGCCCCATCCCTGGCAGTGTTCAAGGCCAGGTTGGACACAAGGGGTTGGAGCAAACTGCTCTAGTGGAAGGTGTCCCTGCCTATGGCTACGTGTTGGAACTGGATGAGCTTAAACTTCTGACCCAAACTCTTCTAGGATTCTGTGATTCTAAGACTTTAAAAGGAGGGATTTTGGACATAGTAGGTTGTTGTTTATCCCTTATGCACGTGCCTAGGGTAGCTAGAGCCAGATGCCTGAAATGGATCATTATATTTCAATCTGAAACTAGTGATTAGAAATCAGGCTTTTGGATTCTTGCCTTGCCAGACCACCTGCTTCTATTCCATTCTCTTCTGCGCAGAAGCATTTTAGTTCATAAAATAAATAGCTACCTTCAGGTCTCTCTGCACCATAGGCTCTCCTGTCCTCAGATATTTTCATGTTCTCTTCAGTGATTTTGAATAAACCTTTGCTCTGCTTTCCATATGTGCCTCTGTGGCCTGAGCACCAGTGGCAGGTATGTTAGGTGCTATCAAAACCAGGTGTCCCCCCACAAGTATTTACTTATTGGCAGACATGATGGCTGCAACATCCTCTGCAGCAATTTGACAGTGATTTACCTGCTGCTGCCAGCTGCTGTCTGCTTGGGGGGGCTGAGCTGCTCAGACTCCTGGGGGCCAGCACTGGACTGTCTTGGTTTGATACCAGACTGTTTGGAGGACCTGCTCTGTGATTTCAGTGAGAACCAGCCAGCTGTAAGAAAACACTGTGTCTAAATCTATTGAGATGACTTGGCTGGTGGGGTCTCCAAGAGGTTTGCTTGCCTGTGGCCTGAAGATGCAACTTCAAAAGCTTTCATGCTTCCCGACACTGTAAGGGTTCACCTCAGCATGAGACACATCTCACCAAGGTATAGCAGCATGGTTGTGTGGAGTTTTTAACTTCAGCAAAAAGGTGCTCTTACAAGTAAATGTGAATTTGTGTAGCAGCACACTGTCTCTTTGAAAGTGTAAGTGTTTTAATGGCATCAGGATAAAACATGACAAAAGCTTTGTGAGCTGGATCTTGGTGAAGGGCAGAAAGCATGTTTAATTTCACTACTGTATATCTGAGCAAATGGCTGGATACAGTTCCAACCTGCTGGCTGTTCCCTTGACACCTTAACTGAGGGAAATCCATTTCTTGCTCACTATGCTCCTACAGATGCATGGTGTGTGACTGGGGACTGGTGTAATTGCAGTGGATTGGATTTGAAATGCATGGGGTTTTGGTATAAGGCACAGAAAGCAGGGGAGCATGCAGCACAGGGAATTAATTTTTTAGTGCTCATGTTCTGTTTCGCTTTGCCACATTTTTTGACTGTACCCACTTTGAGCAAGTGGGTTTAATTCAGTTTTGTTCACAGTTTTTTTTAAGGATTTCCTTAAAAAAAAAACCCTATACAGCAAAGTTTCCTATCAGGATGGACAAATTTAGGTAAAAATGACCTACTGCCTAAGTCTGCAGGCTGAATTTCTTACTTTTGTTCACATAATGCAATTTTACTTACACAACAAACAAATTCTGAGGTTAGTTTTCTCTCAATGACTAAGGATGGATGTTCTGAGCAGTTCAGGAAGGCTAAACCTCAGCTGATAGTGGAAACCTCTTCTAGAGACCAATATGTAGGAGTAAAGAGCAGAGGGCCTAGTGAAACCTGGGCAGAAAATGATTCTCAACATATTTAGTTAAAAATAGCACTTAAGGGGAAGTAGAGGGGGGAGGTTCATATTGAAACTGAAATTTCCATGAGGAATGTGGAGGGTTGCTTTTTATTTTACCAAGAAAGGAGAAGCCCTTCACCTTTCAGACAAGAATGTTCAATCCTGGCTATGTGCATGGGGCAAAATCTGGAAATATTTGAAATAATTCATTTCAGACAGAAACAAAAGCAGTTTTCCAGTGAATTCTCAAGGGATTCAGGCTCCGGAGCTTTGTTCTATACAATAACTTTGACTGTCATCCTCATTTCTTTCCTCTTCCAAAGACTTCCAACCTGTCCAGATGTGTCCACTGTCCAGATCTCTTTCTGTGGAGAAGACACAGTTAGGTCAGCTGGTAGAAGGTATCGAAGATGTTTCTTTGCTCTTCACATTCCCTTGCCTTTAAAGACTCAAATTAGAGTCAGTTTAAGAGTAAATGTTGACTATGTAACATGCTTGCCACTATAATGCATTCTCCGTTCAGGAATGTATGGGAATAGTCTCTTTTCTCCCCTGTACAAATCATTCCTTAAAAATATGCATCCCAGGTCACTTCTGCTCTATATGATCCTGGCTCTGCCTCTGGCCTTGTTAGCCCAGCATGTGTCTTTATGATCAAAATTCAAATACAGTTGCACAAACTGTTAAATAACTTCAATCCTACATGTATAACTGATCTCAACAGAGATGTTGATTCAATTAATATTACATTAGGCTACCCACAAGACCGTGCCAGTACAGAGCTGATGCTCCAAGTCAAGTCTGGGCTTGCTATCTGCTACCTGTCAAAGCTGAAAAAAAGATGAATACTAAATGCAAGGTAACTCCATTAACTCTTTCTTTCCCTGAAAGCATATTCAAATAGTTTGAGCTAGGGGAGGCTTGCTAGTAGTCTTAGTGGGTATTTCATTCTGACTCACTGTCCAGTGCTTCAAATCGGGAGCAGTTAAAGACATCTGAAATCTCTGGCCACATTGGGAAATGTTTCATTCACTATACTGACTGTATGGGAACAATCTAATGGCAGGAACTAAATACACAACACTTTCTTCTGTTGTGTAACAAGCAAAAGAACAACCAATTCTCCCTTTGTAAATAACAGACTTTGGATCTGAAATAAATGTTTCTTGCTGACAAGCACTTGGTTTTCTGGGTTTCTCTTACAGCTGCTAAACTCAGAGCCATGTAACTATGTGACATCAGTTCTTGAATTGGTCTGCATAGCAGGAGAAAAAGCTGGAAACCAGTGTGAACATTTCTGGTTTTGAATATAGGCAGCAAATAAGGATATCTTGATTATTGTTTCTTTTAATTGAAATAATTGCCCCCTGCCATAATTTCTTGACAGGGGCTTTGTTTAAGCATTTGAAAGATGTGAATTGGCTTAAGCTATATGCTGCTTAAATGTGCCATTCATGATAATGTTAAGAAATGGACAGAAAATGGTAACTATTATAATGGTTTATATCCAAGATCATCTGGTTCCTGTCACCGTTGGGTTTTGTTTTGCAAATCTAACTGAGGAGTGTCCAGAACCCTGTGGATCTTGGCCTCTGTGGTTTCTCTCCAACACAGTGAGTGGCTGCATAAAAGTTGCTGGTCCATTTTTGGTACTACCATGAGCTGCCTTCTAGCTGTTCTGTCAACAGTGCATTTTTAGATAGGGATTTGCTTGTTGATCTGCTAATTGCATTAATAAAACATTTTATCATTTGGTCTCCACTCCAATATGGCAGAAGAGGTGTCTCTCCTTATCCCAGAGGAACTTCCCATGCAAGACAGAAAATTCTCTTCAGGTGAGAAGAGTTGATAATGTCCCGGAAGAACTCATTATTATTTCTTTTGGCTCCTGAATTTTTGGAGTAAAGCAGTACAGATTCCTACTGACTGCTGGACCAATGCCACAATGATGGCAGATGGGTAAAGGAGGTGGGAAGCAGTTAGTTCATTTTTTATGTGTTTCTTTGAAAAGCCCCATGTAACTGACAGGCACACTTACAAGCAACTCCAATCATAAAGCGATTTAAAATGCCTGGATGAAGGCTTTGATTTACCTGTTGATTACTTTCCTGTTTTGTATTGATCATGAAACAGTTAGGCAAGTCTAGTGACTCATGGATGCCTTCAAAAAGCTTCAGGCTTAGTTTCAGTGTTGCATAGCAGCTTCCCCTGAGTCTGTGCTTGTTGACTTGGAGTTTCATAAGCTGGAAAGGACCCGGAAGATTTCAGATTCCTCCATATTTTTCTACAGAATCTATTTGTACCTGTAGGTACCAAAAAACCTTTGAAAATCTAAACACTCCTTGCCTGGACAGTAAGAAGCTGCGCCAGGTTTGTCCAGCTGCTGTCTGATCGTAACGGAGGGCTAGAACTTGTATCCTAAGGAATATAATCAAGGTTTTGTCAGTGTACCCTACAATGTTACAGGTCCTGATAGTACTTTGAGCTTCCAAAGTGAGAAACGTATTCTACTTCTTTCCCTTATTCTGTGCAAGACATGGCAGTTTTTGAAAAGGCAGCATTATTGGTGGGATACTGTAGCATTTAGAGCCTCCAGAGATTGTGGCCCATTTAGCAGATGCTGAGTATACAATCTATGCCCTGAAGATGTGAATCTAATTGAAAAAAAAGAAAGTTTTATCTTTATTTTAGAAGAGCATCTTTCTTATTGTGGAATAACGCTGCTTTGAGAGTCAGCTGGATAACCCCCAAGGATATCTGTTGTCCGTGTTCAGAGTAAACACACAGTGATATGATATAAAGGGAATGCCAGTAGCACTTCTTGATGATAAAGAGAGATATGCAGCCTTTGCTAAATGGCAGGTCCAAATGATGCACAGAAAATTAGGGAGCACTTTCACATGCAGCCAGGAAATTGGTCTTGCTTGGGGCTCATGGTTTGATTTATGATGCCCTTTAATTGAGCCAGGGTTCGTGTTATGGAAACAGACTCTCAGGATAGACTGGGCCTGGGGGCTATGATCAAGAGCAAGAGGTGCAGGAGGATTGTGGGGATTGTGGCCAGCCCTGCATGAACTCATGTGGACAGACCCACAGCATCACCTGTCTCTGGAACCACAGGGCAGACGGCAAGCACAGAATGCTCTGCTGAGACCCGGGGGGATGAATGGCACAAGAAAAGATACAGCACTGGAAGGACTAAAAAGAAAGTTGATGTCTCTCAAGTTTTGGTCCATTAAGGTAATCTTACACTCAGCAACTGAAGCTATGGGTCAATGAAAACAAATTGCACTTCACTCCCCAAACAGAAAGATTAAGACACAGGAAGCTGCCGAATGCTGTAGGCACTGGCCTTGACTTCCCAACCTGGCCAATTTGTGGTGCCTGTGGGGCTGTACAGCTGTCAGTGAGAAAACAAATCTTCTCGTACAGAAACTCCTCTTGCATATCCTACACCTTTCTTTGTTTACACAGACACTAGCTTTTGTTTCTAGAGAAAAGCCAAAAACTATTTTGCATATCCAAAACGCAAAGGCAATACTTGTGCTCCTTATCAAAACAGTTTCAGTTAGGAACAAGTGCAAACAAATGAGTTTGTGAATGCCAAAGAAAACCCAGGGCAAAAACCATCTGAAATTGGGAGGATAGAAAAATACTGAGTATCTGTGATGATAGGATGGTAAACCCAAATAAGCTCACTACAGACTAGACCACCTAATGTCAGCCTTTCTTCTTTGGCAGGGAAGGCACCCTCACTCCATTGATGAGTGACACTTGCAGGATGATAGGTGCAGGGGTTTCAAAGAGAAAATCTAATTTGTAAACTATTAACATCTCAACAAGCTATAAAGAGCTGTCTGGACTTCTGCAGATTTGCTGATGCTTGAAGAGCTAAAAAACGACCATGTTTTCCTAAGACCTCCTTCATTAGTTTGTGGCCTGCTATTCGTTAGGACAACAAACCTTGGAGGGCTACTTGCAGCTTAGCTCCCCCTTCCCATCACCTCGCAGCTCCAGAACCTGTTGATTTTAAGGATGGGTGCACAGGTTTGGAATTTTGATTTTAGATAAGTCTCCATCACATGGAGGTGGGTATGAGGACCTAGAAGAAAAAACAAACAGAAATAAGGGTACCAAATATAACATGGTTAGTTCCTCCTACCCCAAACAACAGGTCTGTTTTCACTAGGGCTTCTAGGATCTCTTGTCATTAAGTAGATTCCACAGTGATGCTTCTGCCCATCCATGTGAGAAATCAGGGAAGACAAGACTTGTCCTAACCTAGAGAGAGAATCTATGGAGTGGCCATACTGGTCCCAGTAAGTGAGAGCGATAACCATACCCAGTACAGGAAACACAGAATGGTCCTAGGAGTGAAAGAAGATAATAAAGTAATTGGATAGAGAGCATTAAGCACCTGTGACTCTGAGTAGCACAAGCCCATTTCAGGCATGATTTTGAGTGCTGCAGCATGTATTTTGAAGCTGTCATAGCACAAGGTTGGTTGCAAAGTGCTGTGAGAGTGGTTTGATGTGCTTTAAACCTCCCCCAAAAGGTTGATTTAGTAAATTATAGAAGAGGCAATTCTGCATGTGCATGCTGAGAGAAAAAAGCAAAACAGACTGAAGGGAAATATGGAATGGTTTGTTCTTCCAGTGTGCCTTAGGTAAACAGAAGTTTTTGCAATTAGATTTATTCTTTCCAATCCATTAGGGTTAATGCAGTTTTAATTAGCACTCCATTTGCAGGCTGTGAGGTATGGTTTAATGTGCCTTTTAGAGATTCCGAACCAAAGTATTGCAAGGAATTGAACATAAATGAGCAAATTAAAGGTGTTTTTAATACCCATTTCTGTTTTGTTCGATGATTTTCCCACCAGATTTCCTTTGTATAAATGTGATCCTAAAATAGATCTTGGTTTATTTGTGGAAAAGACATTCAGTACAAAATACTAGAGAAAAACCTTGTCTGTGCTCTCCCACACTACACGACTTCAGCTCCTGTTAGCAGGTGCACTGCTTGGTCCTATTGCATTTATCTTGCCCTATTGGCATTGAAGACACCCAGATTTGCAGCGATGACCTTGCACTTGTGTCAAACAACTCCTTTCCCTAACTATGCCCTAATTATTGACTTTGCAACTGAATACTGGATTACAGCCCGAGAGTTCCTTCTGAATGCAAAACATGAGGAATTTAGCAGACAGTAAGTCTGAAGTAATCTACACAGGTGGTTCTTATACGGCACCTGTCATTGTGGTATCTGAGCTCCTGCAAAGGTCTGTGATCACATCCCTCTTTCAAGTTCATATAAACAGTCTGACTCCTGCATTCCTTTTGCACTTCTGAGATGTGTGGGAATCACAATATCCAGGGGGAGCATTTAATAGGAAGCCAAAACAAGAGCAGCTAAAGAGCAAGGACACTGTCCTAAGTGGGTTTATCTAATTTGTTTTGAACAGAAGCGGTTTCTTAGACCAAAATTATCATAGTAAAAATAATATACAAACTAAAATGAGGAATTCTGGCCTAAACCCAGGAAACTACCGCTCTCAGAGCAAAAGGCAAGTTGAACACTGGATGTTGAAGTGTCTATTAAGTCTGAAGTCCTACAGTCACTGTCACTACATAGGGTTGGTAGGTAACTAAGATCTTTGAAACCTCAGTGTGTGACAGTCTGTTCTGCTGATCTAAGCTGATAACCCCTGTTCACATCCCTAGGTTATGTCTCCCATTGGAAAGAAACTCCCCCTGGAACATTCTTGGCACGGCAGCACTTCATGCAGGTGGATGGGCAAACACTTTACTCTGCCCAGATGGCTGCTCAGCTTTAATGTTGATTAGACTTTGTTATGGATTACTGATGTAATGCTGCTACCAGCTCTGCACAGCAAGACCTCATTAATGTCAGTGGAGTTCTGCTCAGACTCAGGGGTTTGTCCACAGGGGTCCAGCTAGCTGCAAGATCAGGGCCTATATTTATAAGTAGTGGGGTAGGATGAATGAGAGTAAATGTGATGGAGGATGGCCTCAGGCATGTAGTTTAGCTGAGAACTTTGCTGGATGTGTCTTAGCCTACAGGAGAACAATGTGTTGGTTTAGGAGAGAGTCCTAGCGGGTTCAAAAATACATTGAGTGATTCTGAAGATGTGGCCTACTTGTGCTCCCAGCAGGTATATGAGTCATGAGGTCCCTGTCAGTGCAGTGACTGGCACAAGTCAGTGCTCCTCTGAGATGACCCCTTAAAGCTGAGAGCTGCCATCAACCACCAGACACGAGCTGCTCATAATCACTCAGCTTGCTCTGGCTGTCCCTTTTGCACAGCACCCATGGGTGCATCTTGACTTGGGTTTGGGCTCTAGGAAGGTTGATTCATATACAGGGTATGCCAGAATTTAGGAGACTCTTTGTCTAATTGTTGCACAAGTAAAACTGAGCTGCAATAGCAATTCAGCTAATGGCTAGCATTGTTTCTCCTGTCACTCCCTTCTTTCCCAGTATAGAAAGATTTGCAAGGAAAACAAAAGAAGAGTGTTGGCTTAATAACTCCTTGGGCTTTCTGTGTAAAGTGCTGGTGCCGAGACACAGAATGTTCTGCAGCCACCCTCAGAAGTGAGCCCTTCCCTGTGCCTGACGGACACTTTGGGTGTTCATCTCTCCACACGTGTGCCTGTGTTGGTAAGGCAGCAACTCTGGGCTGTTGCTGGATGCGAGGAGACAGCCCAGCCTTTAGTGCTGCCAGTTTTAAATCGGACTTTTCTTCCAGCAATGCACTTTCCCTCACCACCACTAGATGGTATTTGACAACCACTTCTGTTCACTGCCCTTAAAAAGCCTTTTCCTGCCTAAACCCAACAATTTCTCCCTGCTTCTAACTCTTTCAATAATAGTTTATGATAT
>JASSUY010011179.1:2945-33843 GCA_032466535.1 Forpus xanthops
CCCGCGGCTCCGCCTCCCACTGCGCCGCCCCGCGGCTGGCGGCCGCCATGGCCGGGAGGCTCCGTGCCACAGCGGCGCCCAGCGGTAGCGCGGCGCCCAAGAGCGCCGGCCGAGCTGGGGGGGCCGCCACCCCCCGTCCCTCAGCAGCCGCAGGCCCCCGAGTCCCCGGTGGTGGCCCGAGGAGCCTTCTCCCACTGAAAGCACAAGCGCCAGGAAAGCAGCAGGCTCTATACACATCCAGTGTGTAATCCTCGCCTTAGCACTTGTGGAGCAGAGGCTGCTGCCCCCACACAGTCACGTTGGTCCCGCACCTCAGTGACCCAGGCAACTTTCCATACTAGGGGCATATCAGTAGACACGCAGTGAACTTTGCTCATACTCAAATTCAAGGCGGCTCATTTCTAGACTGCTGCTCGACTGAAATCTTACCGTAGCCCACAAAAACACTGAGAGCTTGTAACAGAAGAGCAAAGCTCTGACAGGCCCCAGCTGGCCCAGCACTTTGTGTCAAGCAGCTGCAGCAGGAATTGCTATGAAGGAAGACAGGGAAGTTTAGCAACCCCTTACCACTCAATCTCCTCTCCTCACAGCCTGAGCCCTTGTGTAGGGATGGTGTCATCAACCTGGTGGCCTAGAATTTGCCTAACACCTTGGAGAACATCCCACCTGCCTCCACAACACCCTGTGGCAACCAGCTTCAAAGTTCACTTTCTGCTACATGAGAAGATACATGTTCTCTGCAGGTGGGATCAGGTTCTGTGCTCACCTCACCCACCAACTTCTCTGGACTCTGAGCCTTCCCATGCCTTGCTCACTTCAAGACAAGGTGTGGGCTCTCCTCTTGAAGCATCCTCCATTGCCTCTGTAGCCTTTCCCTGCATGTTCTGCCACATCCTCTCTGAAACACAAGTGCTAATTCAGAGCCACCACTAAACTAAGCATCATCCCTTTGCGACCCCTCTGCTGCTCTTGGTGTTTCTGCTGCTGAGATGCCACACTTGCGCTCTCCCTCCCACTCAACTGCACACACACACAATCATAAAGTCAGCCCTGTTTCCAAGTGCAGCAAGTCCAGTAGCTGAATTACTTCTCTATTTTTTATGCTGAAGTCACTGAATAATTTCAAAGACATGCATTACAAGAATATGCAACAACACCATTGTCCACAGAGTGACAGCACTGCATCTGAAGAACCCATTCTCACATGTAGCTCCGTGAGCACAGTTACTTGTCTGACAGAACACACAAAAGCAATCAACTGGCACTGAGCAGAGGGAGCTGCAGCGGCACCAACCAGACCCCTGAGGAAGCAGCCTCATGCGATGCAAAAGCAGAAGGGCGGTTGATTGACATCGCTGGTGCCGGCAAACAGCAGGACAACAAAGAAAGGCTTCACAGTGGCAGGAAGCTGACTGACACCATGTGCACAAAGCTGCGCAGCGGCCAATACAGCCCAACAGGAACGTACTCATCTGTCAACAAGCCTTTGTTCCCGGTCTGAAATCAAACCTGCAAGAAAATGAAGATGACCTTCTCACATTGAGGAACTACAGCTCGTTTCGCTCCCCAGGCAGCAGCCTCAGACTACCTCTCAGGGAGAGACAGCAGCAATTCAGAGACCCTCTTCTGCCATTTTGTATTGCTCTCACACAGCAAGCTGAGTTGGCATTTAGAGCCGAATACAACTTACTTAGGAAAAAAATAAAACCTGAAAAACTGAACTTGACAGGAGTGGAGTGACACAAACAAAGGATTTCTAACAGTATCATTTTAATCTTTGTTTCATATCCTATTTTCTGCAGATTTACTCTGTACTTTTTTCTTTGGAGAAAAAAAACTATTTAGAAGACCTGTGTGTAAGCAGATCTGTCACTGTGTGGCAGAGCTCAAACAAGGACTACTCCACAAGGTCACAAGCATTACACAAGGGAGAGGAGATGCACGGACACCAGCTCCATTGGAACGCTGAAGTGCTTGGGACCATCTTCTCATCGGTTTCTCAGCTGCTGCCATCAGCAGGACCATAGCAACTCCAGTCATGCTTCAAATGCCTCCTTTCCATTTCACTCATGAGCAAACTGACAGTCATTTCTCTCTATAGTCAGTTCCCTCCATAGTTTTAATCAACTATTCATCTGAAGGATTTCTGTTCCCTAAAGTCCCCTGATCTGTCATTTTTACTTACTTTACCAGACCCATCCTTACAGTATAGCTGCAGTGAGCTACTGATCACACTGGAGGGAAAAAACACACTTTGCTATTGAAATGTGTTGTTTTCCAATTGTAATGCAAAGGTCTTATTTCACTAGGGGATTTGCAGCAGCACAGGCGTTTGCTTAGAGCAGGTCAAGAGCACAAGCTACAACTGAAGATTGTTTTAATATGTTACTTCACAAGTACCTATACATATATATACATACACGTATACATACACCCACTTATGTGCCTTTTTTGAAGACTGCCATGAATTGATGCTTACCAGGAAGGTGTGATACTCTCCAAAGTTTCTGGAACATGGGAGTTGCTTCCTCAACACCTGAAGACCCCAAACCTTGAAGTTTCCAGTGTTGTTTCTCTTGTTTTACCTAACAAGAGTTAGACACATACAAGGGTAAGATATTGCAGCAAACTTTTGCAGGCCACCTGACAGTACAGGTACAGACTGGAGGAAACCAAGCACCTCATGCTGCCTGCTGGGAAGGCACACAGTGTTGTTTACTCGTACAGGTGTCCCTCAAAAGTGAATTCTTAGTTTTAACACAACATACCAAACTTTCTCAATACCTCAGCACACAGCCAAATATTAACGTCTCTCTCTGCATCTGTATATATATACATATCTCAGTGCAACCCCAAAACCAACATGGTCACTGACAGCATCAGAATTAAGCCTGTCCTAGAATAAAAGAAAATTAGTCTCTTGCAAGAGAAGCAGATACAGTTTTGGCATTATTCTATTACTGGCTCCCTGAGATTACCTTTCTCAATTTTGTTAAGGAAAAAGAGCACTAGTATGCTGTAACAGCTTCTACAGCCAAAAAATTCAACAAAACTGCAGTTTAATTTCAGAAAAATGTGTTAAAATATATATATTTATACATCAATTTGACACACTGTGTTAGTTTACACAAATGATGGTCTCTCTTGAAACTGTATTTATGAAATGTACATTTTTAATTTAAATACTCAGTATACACTGCACTTAATCTGCATGTTGCATTTATTAAATACATTAAAATCTGCAATGTAACAAAACATTTTCTGCATACGAAATTCAAAACACCATTTTAAATGAACAAAAGATGGCTCACTTCATTTATTTTTTTTAACAACTAGTGCATAGCACACTAGCTCAGCTCCACCAACACCAGCTGTTCTTTCTTTTTTTATCTGACATTGTTCACAGACTATTACATATTACAATAAGAGTGCTGGATAAAAACATGAGGTACGAAAGTGGTTCAAAGATTATAGGTCATGCAGATCATGCTAGACAGCAAAGAAAGTTGTGAATGAGAAAACACTAAATAAAATACATAAAGAATGTGCATTATAAAATAAAAACAAACAACAAAACAACTCAATTACACAGCTTGGCTTCTTTGGTTACAAAGTAGGTTGAACAATTTCACAGCTTTTTATTCCCACCCAACAAAAAAAAAAAAAAAAACAAAAAAAAAAAAAAAGAAAAAGAAAAAAAAGAAATGATACAAAATGTCAAAAAGCAGAGGAATCATGGCAATTTCTCCCTATTAGAAAGTAGAAACAGAAATGAGCAAAGTTTTCTTCATCAAAATAGCCCATCAATTATTTATTATATCACAATAACTGGTGACTACCTGTACAGATGCACTATGGTCTTCATACTTACACTCTATACAAAATTTACATTCAAGCTGGATCTTTACTACCGTAAATAAATACCAAAGGTAAATTGCCATTAGTGTTAGAAATATGCCAGGATTCTTTTGTTCAATTATTGCCTAAACATTTTATCTATTAAAAGCAATCCCATCTATCATTTTATTGATACATACATTTATAAAAAAAAAAATTAAAAAGTTCTGTGACATTGTTCATGTACATTATGAAAATAGCAGCCCTGTAATAAATAAAACAAATAAATGAAACTAATGTAGGCAAATGTTACTTATATTGAAAGAACAGTGGCTCTGAAGATGAATTGTTACTTCTCACCAGACAGCAAGGCTCAAAGTAATCCATGGGACATGGAAACCTTGGAGAGCCACCAAAGCTCTTAAAGACCTCCCCTCCTGCACACCAAGCAAATGCGTTCTCTGCATTAGTAACTCCTTCTATGACTTCCCTTGTGCACTGATGATGTAACAGACACCAACTGCACTTCAGGACACACCAGTGAGGGACAGCTCTTGTTGAATGATTGTCTAATACTGAAAAGGCCAAACACACAACAGAAGCATGGCTACTCGCTTTCATATAAAGTGGAAAGAACATCAGTGGCACACAAGGACAGACTGCTCTCGGGCTTGTGTTTCAATGGAGGTGAGAAAGCTTTACGCTGAGGAGACATTCGGCTGCTGTGGAGGTTGCGTTGGCTGCGGAGGCTGTGCTATGACTGTTTGCGCTTGTGAAGTGCTACTAGGATTGGCCTGTTGGGTTGAAAGTTGGGATAACTGATCATTGTTTGAGAGAGATTTTAACAGTGCATTTTCTCGTTCAAGTAAAGAGTTTCGTTCAACTAATTCCTTTATTTGTTCCTTCAGGACTTCCACCTCTTCTCTTACAGCATACATCAAATGGCTTTTCACTAGATCCTGTGAAGAGTAAGTTAAGAGTTACATCAGGTGAAAGAATAGTTTCATTCCACTCCAACCCCAGGATTTGCTGTTTTATTACTGTCACTGAAGTAAGCATAAGCATAGAAAACTAAAGCACTGTCACTAAGAAGATATGAATAAATTAGCCTTCAAGATCAAATAACCCAGCCCTTTTGTTACTGTAAAGGGGCCCTTACATCAAAAGCTTTGTTTTCAGCATTCAGCATTAAGTTCTAGTCACCTTGGTTACCCTGAAGACAAGGACTAGAATTATGTTCCAGCTACTCAGAGTGAAAGCATCAACTTGGAAGCTTTGGCCTGGAGGGATGAGTCTGTGTTACACAATCCCAAGCACTGAGGTGTATGAGAAGCAGGAAATAAGAAAATCTTTAAATCAGCAGAAGCAAAAAATGGAAGAGATGTAACAAAAGCCGAACAAAATGTCAAAGATGGGATAGCTTAAGTGACCATTAAGACAAGCTATTAATAAATTTCACTGAAAAGGCTTAAATGCGCCTTTAAGTTCAATCAGCTTGTTTGCAGAAATTCATAGGAAAATTAATTCAAGAAGATTTCTGGGTCAACAGTAAAGGCAATCATGATTTATGGGCATACCGCAGTTGAACCAAATATCTTTTTTTCAAATGATGGTTTCAGTTTCAATCTGACCCGACTGAAGGGACATTACAAACTCACAAAAACACAGTACAGCTGGAATCTTATGGTCAGCGACGAATCACTAATCCTATTAGGAATAACTTATTTTTTACTTACCATTGCCTGTTCTATTTTGTTGTCAATGGCAACAACACTTGCACCAGATGCACTGTAAATATAAGGAGAAAACTTTGTAAGCATTACTGCGTCATTCAGTTAAAACTACGCACCCACTGGCACCTGCAGGACTCCTTAGAACATGCTGTCACTGGAAGGCTAAAGCTTCAGATTCAAGAATTCAGTACACATTGAGGGGAAGACTGGGTGGATATCCCCCACTGTATTGCCCAGTACAGTTACAGCACTTAAGAGACACTGCTCCTTCAGTTTATTATTCCTCAAACTATGCTTATGACACCTATAACCAGAAAAATGCATTAGAATAAACAGTAAACTGAAAGTAACTGCTTTGTTTTCTTGCCTAATTGTTCAGCTTTCTTCACTGGAGAAAACAGGGATTTCATGGGATATTCATGGGGTCCTTACCTCTAGTTTTATTTCTGCTAAATTGCTTTTACAAAGATTGTGGAAAAAAACCAATAATGTTTGTTCTCTGTCTTTACTTGAAGACTACTTTCCAGTTAAAAAGTTCCTGGCTCAGCCCTGTACTTCTGAGCTAGTGGCAGCAGTCAACAGAAGAGCAAGACATGACTAAAGTCCTGAACTCCATGAGCAAACGGACTCATTTTCAATGAATTCTCCCTGGATCACTTCTCACTTCTAAGAAAAATGCTGCAGTTTGCTGGTTACAGTTAGGGTCAGTCTTGATCTAAAGATATATTAATGCAGGCCAGTCCAACAAAACATCTCAGTCATCATTATAAGAGCATATATTTAACTGTGCAAAGCAAGATGCTGAACTACATCTTTAAATCGCAGGTTACTGTAATCCAGGCCTTAATATATTTGGTCTGTTTTCAAGTCCCAGAACACAAACACAAGCCAGTTGCTCACACGTAGCTCTCAAGCTGGAATTTTGGGTGGGCTGGGGTGTCCCTGTGCTCTGGCAGATGCTGGTCTCTGGGAGATCAGGAGGGGAGCTGCAGCTCTCCCCAGGAGGTCAGACAGGTCAGCCAGTGCTGCAGCAGAGGAACTCCCTCATGGCAGCCATCGAATGCTCCATCCATACAGAGGTCCCATATGCTCCAAGTCTGCCCACCCACACTAGGTCTCAGTGGTCTGATTTTACTCCACAGCCCTGTGTTTGACACAAGATGGCACTTCCTGGGCTATTTACCAGCCCCGCCAGTGATAACTACTGATAATGCTCCCCCAACGATGGAAGCTGCTATCAGCAGTGTGCAGCTATGTTTAAAAAGTGAACGTCCAGGAAAAACGCAAGGCTTCCAGTCATGCTTGGAAACTTGCCTCTCTGAAAATACCTAACATTCACCAAAACCAAGTGTTAAGAAAAAAGCTACTTAAGGCTTTATAAAATGAGTACTGGCAGTATGTTCAGCAGTATTAGTTATATACAAGAAAGAAACTCGACTACTAGAAGAATGAGAGACTATTTAGACAAAGCCATCCTAACAAGACCCACAAGAATTGACAGTACCTAGCATCAAGCATTTACAAGTGGAGGGAATCAGCGTTTCAAAATGAGGAAGCAACAGCCTGTTTTCAAACTGAACAAAGCTTGCAGTCTAGATCAGAAGTGCTAAACGCTCATTTCACAAGAAAATTGTTCCATTATCTTGCTGTCTTCTAAGCCTTTATCAAGCTATATTTGTAGTAAAGCTCCTTAAAAACTACTTGTAACTCATCAAAAAGTTAAGTATTCCTTTCCACCTTGACTTAACATGTTTCAGGTCTATCTGAAACTATCAAAAACACCCGCGTTCAAGAGTCATCAAAATCCCCAAGACTGCTCCATATCCCAGCCTTTCATGAACACCACCCTAAGTCAGGTGAGGCAGCTCTGAAGAGATAAAGGGGAGGAAAATTAAAACTAACAGCATACTTCACAGTGGGATTTACTGCATTTTTACAGAGTAATGATATACCTTTTGTCAAAACTATTCTAGTTAAATTTGAGACTGGGGCTTTGTTCTACTATTCCTATCTCAACTATTTTGTAGTTAGATTATTTAAAAACCAAAGCTCACCTACACAAGTTAGGGCATTCCATCAGCTCCATAAGAACGTCTCTCAAGTGGAAGACAGGCAGTCTTCTCCTTGATCACTTGAAACACTCGTACCTGCACTGCATGCTGCAGAAGTACCTTTCCCACACTGTACCCTCTGCTCCAAATTCTTGTCTGCCTTTTAACGGAGCACAGTGTTCACTATGTAGGTATAAGAACTGTCCCTCCCCATAAGTGTGATCTGAATGCAGCCAGAGAAGCTGTCATCCTCCCACACATATTTTACACTTTATGTGAGACTAATGGACAGTGCTGAAAGCCATAAGTAGCTTATACACTAATTTGTTTCATTATTTTTGTTGTCTTTATCCCCAGAGCAGCTTGTACTCTCACAGACACACGGAGTTGGGATTCCAGACCTGCTTCCTGCACAAACCTCCATACTCTCACTCTGCATCTTCAGCAGGCAGAGCCCAGGACCATGCAGACTACCCAGCAAAAGCTCCTCCCTAATAGAGTGGCCTCCAGTTCATCATCAGGATAAAACCACATCTAACCATTTCATTTCGCTTTCTAAAAGCATATGAGAATTAGGTTTTCTGCTAGCATAATTCCCAAATGATTCTGTCATTTCTTTATTTTACAGCGCTCCCCACACTAAACAGCTCCTGCGAAACATTCAGAAGCAGAGTACTCCAGTGCTAGCTGTTCTTATGGTACAGGCCACATATGTTGCCAAATCTTAAGATTTTATCTTTTTTTTTCAAACCCTTAGCTGTTGCTATCAAATCCCAGTTCGCATAAAAATACTTTATCCCATGGCTGTAGAATTAAATTTATAGACTCAATCCAGCCCTTACAAAAAAAAAAAAAACAAAACCAAAAACCAAAAAAAACCCAGGAGAAGAAAAGAAGTTATCTGTAAACTGAGTCTTTTTGGATGTCCTAACTTGAGTTTGACACATTCTGTAGGTGCCCATCCACTGTGTATATCCAATGCCTCAACTTGAAAGTTCTTGAGTTACAAGTGGAAAAACACTATTTAGCTCTTACAAAAAAGACCAATTACTATGTTGTGCTTTTAGATTAAGTTGATTACTCGAGGAACTACAAAAGTCTGACAATTATTGTCAAAGCTGTAATACATGAAAAAAAATCCACATTAAGGTAGGCAATATCAAGGGATGCATTATGCATATCATTCTTTTCTTTGTAACTGCCAACCTCCTATATGCTCCCCCTCAAACCAAGCTTTTGTAGTCAACCAGCCACCATGTATGCATACAGTAATTGATGAGAACTATTCAGTCTGAGTTGGAAATCCAAGTTAAGGTTACAAAAATGAAGGCTCTGACCAAAAAGAAGTTATATTGGTGTACCAAGATCACTTTGAAGCCCGTTAAGCACAAGGCAAGATTTACAGTCAGTAAAATTGACAAAGAGTATCACTCACAGTTTGCCATTTTTAGAGATGGATGGCAAACCCTATGTTTTCTTACCTTACCAGTCAGGCAAAACAATTTAGTCTGAGAAATCCTCGTTTTGACTGTTTAAGAAATCCTAGTGGCTTAAAAATATTTTTTTCCCCCCACATTTTACTTTGAAAAATGAAGAAAAATAAGAAGATTTTAACTGCTAATAACATGGCTCAGCTATAGCTCACAATCAGGTATCCAGCATTTGGAACAAAGTGGTTGTTATCAACTACTTACAGCATGCACTTCAGACTTCTTTATGGTGTATTTTAGGTATATTTTTCCTATGTCCTACAACTCAAGAACAGATCTGTAATTTTTTTGTTTTAAATGTCTTTCAAACAAACTGACAGAAGTGTCCTGGACAATCATGTACATACAGATTAAGAAAATGAGAAGAGAAGAGAACTTCTAAATCTAAGTGCATGTTACACAATATACAGTAATCACACTTTCCATAATGAATCACATTTCTTCAAAGCTTTGGTTAATTCTTACTTCACTGCTGTAAAAATTTTTCCTGTGGAGACATGGCATCCCAGGAGAATGGCAAGATATTACTGGAAAGCTGTTTCAGTACCATCAACAAGCTGCAATATTGTTAGAAACCAAGTGTTTGGTAGCTACTGCTTCAAATTCAGATTGACCAAAAAAGTCTCTATTTTGGGTAAACCCATCTGAAGTTCCTATGGCACTATTACCATCCAAAGGCAACCCAGTCATAGAAGATCAGCCACACAGATGCATGGGAATATGCCAAGAAGCCACTATTCTCCTTCATAATCTTTTCAGTAATGATTTGACTGCTGCTGCTGAACCCATGACGTGCCATATCAGGAGACGGACCCATGAAACTTGTGCCTTCAGCAACACTTATGCGAACACTACACAGAAAACATCTGTGGGCTTCCTGCAAACATATCAGTAACCAGTATTTCATTAATATTTAGTGGCTTGAAAATTACCAGCCCTGAAAACAAACAAAATAAAACAAAACAAAACAAAACAAAAAAGTGAAAAATAATCAAGTCTGTATTTTACTGGAGCAATTTAGCAATCTTCTACTGTCAACTGCAATAGCATGTAGTTAGCTTTGCTGCCTTCAAATGGTTCCAAGAGATAGCTGGTCACAAGAGAATAATCCACATTTGTTAGAAAAACACAGTGAAGTTTCAGAGGAAGATTTTCTATTACGTTTGCACTAAAATCTCCTAACTCATGCCCCTGAGGTTTACAAACTACTTCTGAAGGAGCTGCAAAACATAATTAAGAGTCTACTGCCAGCAGACGTAAGATCCTTATGCTTCACAGAGTGTTAACCCCCACATTTTGTGATGGGGAAACAAAGGGATTTTGAGGAAATTAAACAAGCTTATAATATTCACAGCAGAGATTTCTCTTTCAAAAGCTGTGGATCACAAAAAAAAAAAAAACAAATGATTTTACAGTTATCAAAGTACTCAAGTCTGACAGCAGATCCCCACTTTCATCAGAGGCCACGCTGTTTATGCAGCTTGGAGCTACCACTGTGCCGTCAGTCTCCTGTCCGCCTGCTGCCAGGACATGCACTGCTGGCAGAACTGCACAACTGAGGTTCACCATAACTCGACCCTGCGAGGAGCTCCCCAGAATCGGCTTTACCGGCTGTGCCCTTGGAGGACATCTTTATAAACCTCCACTGGTTTCACTGGAAGATTACTGTCAAAAGCTTTTCAGTTACCTAGTAAAGCAAAACTACCTAACACCATCTTAAGAAAATCTAGTAACTGGGGTATAAACACAAAACCTGCTAAACCGCATTAAAGACTTCAGAATTTGGATGGAACAGAATTTTAAGATTTCTATCAGTCCTCATGAATTTGATTATGTTTTTACAAATACTTGTTTTTACCACAAACTGTTCCAACAGCAAAGAGGCAAGACTATTTTAAAGGAAGCCATTTACATTCTTCTACCTGAATTTAAAGTTTTTCTATATCGCATGCCTCTAGTACTTGTTTCAGACACCGTACATAAACTTCAGATGTGTGAAGCCTCAATCACTAACTATTTGATTTTAGGGTTGGTTTGTTTGTAATCAGCTTACTCATCTTAAGAAATATTTTAAGTTAAGACCTGAAAATAGAGAAACAGATGAAGGCAAGACCTTCAAGTGAGCTTTTTGGTCTACATACCACACTTGTATTCAAAGACCTGAAACTAAATACTGAAGTCCTTGGAAATACCAACTCTGTCCCATTAATACAGGAAAGTGGCATCATCCAGAGCAAAATCTTAAAGCAAAAATGTAAACTTGTCCAAGTTTCTGCCACAAAAGGAAGACATGCTTTTAAAACTAATGCTAGCACTTCAGCAGTTAAAGAAAAAAAAGCAGGATGCGATAGCATTTTTTAACCATCTGTGTTGTACAGTATACAAACTGTTGCCAAGCAAACTTTTAAGGATTCAGTTAACTTTCGCAAGTTGAAAAGCCTCTCAAGTCAAACACAGCCAGTACAAAGATGAAATAGCTATCAATACTTCAGTTGCTAAACAAAATTGATATTCTACAGTGGTTGTTAAGCAGAAGTATTGTGATAAGCCAAAGCATCACAAGGCATGAAGTCACATAATCACTAGGACTTCAACTTAATGCTGACAAAAAACCCCTTCAAAATCATAAAAATGCAGGAAATAAACAGTTTGCGGCTACTGATGAATTAGTAATGCATCTCTGACAAGTCATATCTGTCACAGATATGACTTTGTTGCACTTCACTGCAGTTTCTCGCCATGAGTTCAATGCTAACTTAGTAGTTTTACTTTTCCATCATATCTTGTCACTGTTCATGTTTGCTCCCCATCTAGCTTTACTTAAGCAGAATGAAAGAAAGCCAGAAAGCTTCCTTTCCTGGTTTTGAGACCAAAAGAATTTTTAACTTTGCCAAAATTGTGTTTAAATATAACATTTACACAACTTGTTTTCTGATAAAGGACTCAATAACCACAATGCCAAAAAGTTTCCTTTTTTTTGGAAAAGGAAGCTCTAAATATTTTAGTGATGGTCAGCTAGCAGCTGACTAGCATTAAACTCTTTCAGCTCACACATTATGTATGATACATGCATAATGGAAGGAGGAAGGAAAAAATGTCATGTCATGTATTTTAGACGTCTTTAGTATTAAAGCTCAGAACAAATACTTTGCTTCTATGACTACTTTTAGATCTTCAGGCTGCAGAAGCCCATTGTGAAGTTCTAAACACAAGCAGCAGTTCTGTGCAAACAAAAACAACAAGAAACTTGCATAGAGCAAAGCTGTTCATGCATACCTCAGCACGTATGCATTCCATAGTTAAGAATTCATACCTATCCCAGAAGGTCTTTGACTCGCGTAACTTGTTGAAATGGAACGCTTGGTAGAATGCAGTTGACGGATTCCTATGAGATCCAAGAATCAAACAAACATATTGAAAATGGGTACGAAATAAAAATACTCTCTTAATCAACCTGCATTACAAAGCAAATTAGCTGTCCAGACAGGTTAAATTTACAGACTTCAGAGAATGCCTGAAGAACAGTTTAATGACTAAAGACCTTATTGCTTCTCTCTAGCTTTCCATTAGGGACATCCTGATTCAAAAAGAGAAAGTAATCCTCAAGCCCTATGGATTTTCATGCTATTTCAAGTTTCTATTGTAAAAAGACAACCGTAAAGCCATTAACGAAATGTCTTATGTCATACTGACAATCTTGTATGGGTAAGCTGTTTACGACTCTAATGCCAAATTCCAAAGATACCTTTCACACAAAAAAAAAATCTCTGCAAACAATACTCAGTATTTCTATTCTACTTTACACCCTACTTTACACACACATGTTCTCCGAGGGAACCTAGAAGTCAGAAATAAATATGCCACATACAAGCTATGACAGATTAAGTTGCAAGTGAAAACCAGATCAAGCTAAAATTGAAAAGTGAATCTAAAATATTTCTAATTCTGTAAGCGGTTGTTCATTATCCTCACATGTCCCCTTTTTTATGTGCAACAGGGCAATTGTTGTTTGGAGGCAATTTGCCAGTCAGTCGGGAGGCTCTAGCTACTACCATGGCTCTCACAAACCTTCAGCACAGGCTCTAGTAACCTTGCTGCAAACTGGACACCATAGCACAAATTCTGCCACTAGGCCCAGACACCTGAGACAGCCTGACCTTCCTCATCCAGCACGCACTTGCCCTACAGCTGGCAACATACCAAGAGTGCAATTTGAAGAACTTAATTCTCAAAAGTCTCATCTGACCACTTACCATTTACAAGATACTGGATTAAACACAAAGTCAAAATTCTCTAATGCTAGTGGCTGTATGAGAGCATGATACTTGAGCTTAAAAACTCCTTTTCTGAATACTGCAGTTCATCCTTACATTGGTATAGTTATACCAGTCCCAGAGAAGGATGCAACAGCTTAGCTGAAACATCTTCAGAAAAGCTAGTATTAGTTCAAGCTCCTTTTAAATACATGTTTAAAATTAAATGTTTATGCCAACGTTAGAAGCACAGGTGCTGATCCCTTTCCAAAGTTTATGGCAAGTAGACTTCTTAAAATTGTCTTCAAGATATTTAAAAATTACATTTAATTAAAATTATTGTATAGTTGAAATCAAATAAAAAAAAAAAAAAAAAAACCACAAAACAAAACACGAACCACACAAGCCATAACAGAACACTATCTGAAGTACTGCAATTCCCATGGCATGTGTATACCAGAAACCTTGAAAGAGTATCAGTATTTGTGCATTCACAGTGATCAGGAATTACTTGTTTGAACTGCTTGTTACTCCCCCTTCCACCTTCGTTATCCTATCCTTCAAAAAGACAAAAAAATCCTTGCAAGTCTCGAATTCAGCTTAAAACCTGCTATAGAAGTTGTTTGAACAAACTGCTGAATATATTCCCATGTTGGTACAATTTATGCTTCTAGAAGTATTGCACACTCGAATGACAATTAAATACAACTAATTATAGGAAGAGCAACATGAGAGCTAAAGGATATCTGAGTGATGTGGGGACTAACATATGGAAAGCAACTAACTTCTGCAGATTAAGACAATGTTCCTTTGTGGAAGGGAAGGACAAGGCCCAAGCTCTTCTAATTCAGTTGTGAGGAGTATGTAAAATTCTCCTTCTCAGAATGTGACTGCAAATAGAAAGTTATTCCAGTTGCAAGATAGATTTACTTGCAACATATAAAACCTTGTTGCTATTGTTAGGTATACAAAGTTGTGGTTTATAATCACATGGCATGTATTTCATACCATCTATTTTTATACTGATACCCTATACGCTATATATTCTTGTGCTATTCTTAAGCAAGTATCTGGAAAGGTATGGAAGTTTTGCTCATTTTGTACCCTGTGTTCTTGAAACAGCTTTTGCATTACTTCAGAGAATTAACAGAACATTTTTTACTAGACAGCTACATTTTAACAAGATGTTAACAGGGGGAAGAGAAAGGATGCTACCTAAGCAGGAAAAGCAGATCCACAGAGGTAACATGAATGATGCTTTATGTGCAGGTCTGAACTACTATGACTGAGTTTCAAACTGTTATCTATTTCTAAACACAAGCAGTAAAAGGTTTGAGAACTACGAAAACTTGTTTCAGTTTGCAGAACAATTGAGAAAACAGCTTACAGTAGCAGTATAACATGGCCTGCTGGGACTGCATCATGCCTGAAGCAGCAGAAGTCCTTCTGAGAATGCCCAATCTGAACATAGGGACAGCCCAGACCAAAAAAGCAGATTCCTCTGTTGCCCTCCCAGCAGATGGCCAGGTCCCACAGGTCAAGTTTCAGACTCAGTTGATGGCAGACTGCCCACAGGGGAGCAAAAAGTCAGCCAGAAAGGGGATGCCAAGTCAGGAAGTGAAAGACCACCTCCTTCTCCACAGGAGGTATACCAGGTGTTTCCCCTCCTCCACCTCTGGCAAGAGGGAACACATATTCCCAAAGGACAGAGAAGTTTAGTTCCAGTCCCAGGGATTACAACAGACAACTATCTTAGCACAATTAAACTGTATCTTGATCAGTAAAAACTGCCTCCATGTCTCTAAAGAAGTCCTGCAACTTATACCGTATTTATTCCCTTTAGAAGCTCACAAATGTCAATATTCTCAACACACTCTGATGTTATGGTTTCTGACAACAGTTTTCCTGCAACAGAAACTCGATCTAAATTCAGTTCTCAGAACACTTTAAGTTTTCCCTTTAAAAGGGAAATCTAAACCACATCCAAAGTCTCACCTCATATTCAAGAGTGTCCTCCCTCTGCCATTAATCAGCATATGCCAAATACAAAAGAGCTCTGCTTCACTAGAAACTATGCCCATGAAAGCTGGCAACTTTTCAAGTATATAGATAAATGTCTTTTAGTTTAAATAACGACACTGACTTCGTAAGTGATGGGTATCAGCTTAGCATGCACAGTGATATTGTTCATGATATAGCTGAAGCT
Source organism: Forpus xanthops (assembly GCA_032466535.1). Lineage (NCBI taxonomy): Eukaryota > Metazoa > Chordata > Aves > Psittaciformes > Psittacidae > Forpus > Forpus xanthops. Next base: position 18,516 of record JASSUY010011179.1, read on the forward strand.
GTGTTTCAGCCTTCAAAATACTGATTAACCTCAGCAATTAAAGGCAACAAGAGGAACCTGTGAAGAACACCACACTTTTTACTTTAAGGTGGAAAAGTAAAAAATTCATACTAGACCACCTCAGATAATTCTCTTTCTCTCAATATCACTATTATTTTCATTGACTTTGAGAACAGGAATGATACAGAAGATTGAAAAGGCCTAAGTGCCTGTCTTTGAAGAACATGAAAGTATCTGATCAGATAACTTGTAACCTCTACTCAATGCCTCAGAGGAAAAACAGAGCAAAGCAGAACCACCTATTTGTTTTTACCTACACAGCAGCAAACCAACATGGATAGCCTTTCAGAAGCTTGTATCAGACAAGAATTCCCTCTGAGAAAAATTAATGGACCTCATCTAGAAAAAACACAAAAGATGTGATAAAGATTGTCATAAAATTAGTAGCGCTTTTAATGCCATCTTGCATGAAATTTTATAAGAACGTGGCTTATACAAAGCAGGTCCACCATGGATAACTACTCTGTACACATGGCTCTCCAATGGTTCAGTGGAAGAGTAGAAGGATGCATCAAACAGAGCTCTCCAGGGGTCTCCTCCGAATGCGTTACAGGACAGTTTAATCCATCACTTGGACAGTAGAGTACAGACTATCTTTATACCTGCAGATGATCTGCAAGCACTCTGGACAGCAGGAATAGAATTCAGGAAGATCTTGCCCAATTGGAGCAATGGTCTGAAATAAAAAGGATGCAATTCAATAAGGATAAGCATGAAGTGTTACACTCTGGTAGCAATAATCAGCTGCACAAGTACAAAACATGGAACGAGCAGCTGACTGCAATTCCATAGAGGAGAATACAAACAGAGGTTAAAAAAAAATTCCTTGCAAAGGTGTCAAACTTGCAATACTCCTCTTACACAAGAGGTATGCATACTAACTGAAGTCTTGTTTTATTTGGCCTGAGTCCTTAATTTAGATTGTATGGCTGGTTTGGGATACCAGCTCTCCAGAAGGATATGGGCCTACCCAGGTAAGACCACTATAAGGCATGTTATACTCCATTATTTTTTCCCAATAATCAGAATCACTAAGTAGGAGAATTAAGAACTTAAGAGATGAAGGACAGAGTTTACACAGTTTAAAGTTATCTGTGAAGGAAGAAAACTTGTTTTCATTCCTTTTAGGCTTAAGTACAGCACAAACATAGCAAGGTTTAATTGCAGCAAAGAAAGTCTAAACTACACACTGGAGTTAATTTTCATATAAACACCAAGGAATAGGAAAGCCTTGTTAAAGACATGGTGGGATTTCCATATTGTCATTCTAGACGATAACAAACTGCCATTGCTCCGAAAAATCTCAAGCCCTAGCAAGAACTTTGAAGCACAAGTCTGCCTTTGAATAGGATCAACTCTTATAGGAACTAAATCTAACTATGAAATAGGAAAGAGAAAAGTAAAGAACTGGGACTGGGAGCAGAACACCAAGCATCCAGCTTCCTATCCTTCCCACAGAATGCTATAGGAGCCCAACAGTAGATCTGTAAATAGAACTGTTCTTCAGCCACATTAATCAAAGAAAAGATGCTAGTATGTCACTTTGTACATCTACATTATTTCTACATGCCAGAAGTGAACTAAACCTTGAGAAATGTGACTCAAAACTAGCCTGAAGATGAAGTCAGCAAACAAATGCATGCTACATCAGAATTTTTATTTAAGCCAAGAGACCTGACAGTACAAACAGTCTGAGCTTACTTAAGACAACTATCAGCATATGCAGATGTGTTTCACTAGAGTGATCAATAAGGAATGAAGACATTAAAAATAAAAATATAGAGTATCAACTGCCTATTTTGATGTGCACTAAAGGCCAAGAAACGAATCCCTTCTTAGTTTAGAAAGTTTAGGAAAAAAAATCGGGTATGTTAGTACCCAGAAGCATTTCAAACCCAAGGTAGCTTTTAGTTACATGTCTTTCCAAACACTGATAAAGGGCTGTGTTTAACTAGGCTACTAGCTATGACCTGCAATGGAAACTGATCACAGTTGGTCTCCAAATTAAAACACTTGGCACAGTTTATTTAAGATCTGAACAAGGGGTTTTGCAATCACTTTATTAGAGTTTATCAAGAAACTCCCAGTAAAGTTTATGACATTTCAAGAATATGTTTACACTAGTAAAAGAATTCCTTCTCCATCCCTCTTTGAAGACATTTTTCTTTTTTATTATATCGCCTGCTATTTAAAGCAACTGTAACTTCAAATCAGCTTTATTTAGTAAGACTCCACCTACAGAGTAGGTTACTCTCAAAACAGAGTAACTGGAGTACAAAGCATTGCAGGAGAAACTTGACAATGAACAAACATGGGGAAGTCACTGTGGAATTAAGAAAAGAAGTCTCAAGATTAAAGCTATTAAACTTCAGGTTTAACTACATATTCTGTTCTCATAGTTCCTTAAAGCTATTATACTTGAAATAAATGCACTGAAAAAAAAAAAAAACAAAAAAAAAACAGCAAGAATTAGATGCTGTTACATTCAGTTTTAGGCACATTCTAGCTGCAAAGGACAGGAAAAGCTGACTCGTTTAGCAGGCTGCATGACAGTTTTTGAAACAGCGGCTCTCAATCGCCACATTGGACTTTAAAGGGGTTCACAGGCTACTTCTAAATGAAAATATCATAATGCTGGAGAGAGAGCACACTGCATGAATTTGATCTCCACTTGAAAAATCAAGAGTACACAAATTTAAGTGCTGAAAATCACCAAACCAGGACACACTTAAGAGTAGTTTTGCAACTGAATTCAGGAAGGAGATGAAAGAACACACAAATGTACTACAGAATCACTAGCAAGACAGTATGAGCAGCACCAACATTCAGTTTCAGGCTGCTTTCAAACAAACTACATACTCACAACACAGAAACAAGAAAATCACCTTAAGGTAACTTTACTGAGAGAACCAAAGCAGCATACATCATTTGGAACAAGGCAAGGAAGTCGGACATCAACTGCATCTCAAACTCCTGACAGTCAGATTTCAAGTATCAGAAAAGTGCAAGCCAGACTTTGCTAAGAGTTGCATCACCTTTCCATAGCAAAGATCAGACCAGTAACCCATACTTTCTCAGCCTTGTTCTCAAAACAGGATTTTGGAAAACAATCTTACGCAGTAACTAGACATCTCTAAGGAGAAGTGAATAAGAGATGACTGTCTCAAGTGCACATGGTAAGGAATTCCAGCAGAGGCATTTCATTCATCACTCGCTTGCCCTGTCAAGATGTTGGCACCAGGTTTATCCTGTCCTGGGGCTTGGCTCTCTAAAAAAAAGAGACCACTATTATTTTTTTTATGTCCCTATGAACACTAGGGAGAAAGAGTAAAACCACTTCTACAAAACTGGTAACGGGAATGCAGCACGGGCAGAGCATGTTATATCAACATTAATAATGGTCAGACCAGAGGGACACAGTGACTAATTGACTATTTAGGGAAGGACAGTTGGAAGCATCTCAAATGCTTCAGCCCGTCCTGAATCAAGAGCAGTCATTGGTATCACCACATGCCCTCACCTGAGGAAAATTGCCATACTTCTCAGTTATATAGGAGAGATGCCAACAACTTCTTCTATTGTCCCAGGACTGAATAGTTGCAGAAGACACTTTAATACCTGACTGCATTTTAAAACATATTCAAAGCCTTTAACAATCTTCTACCAAGTTAGAGCAGAGGCACTATGCCATTTTATACCATTATGACAGACCTGAAGTGATACTGATTTGAGAGAAAAGGTGATGTAAGTTCACTTTTTTCATTGTCTGATAAAATAGCAGGAAGCTTTCCCTTGTCTTCTCTCCTCTCTCCCCCCCTTCAACTTCCCCTTCCCCCCCCCCCCCCAAGGATTTGAGTATTGACTGTGAAAATCTGGTCTAAAAAGCCAAGTATTTTGATAGAGTATTAAATTCAAGCTAATTTAACAGGTAATAATTTAGTATCAACAAATCTTCTGCAAATAGAGTTCCTTGCTGAAAAATCAGCATAGTTTCTTCCACTATACATTCCAGAGAACAGATACTACAAAATACTCTTCAGCACACATGCTGCATAAAGATTTGCTTTACAGAAGCCAACTAGCCTAGATCTTTCAGTTGGACCTACACCCTGTTATCCGCTAAAGTCTACCAAGTTTTGCTACTAGTAATTCAAAGCCTTCTCTGATTAACATCACTTTGAAGTTTCTGCATTTGAAGTCTCTAGGAGACACTAAATCAGTAGAGTACAGGAACATGAAAAATGAGACATTTCCCTTGATTACATTCTTTGAAAGCATAAGTCCAAGTTTCTATAAAGAAATTAAGTTTACGTATACCAGCAAAAATTAATGAGGCCAGAAGGATATCATGCTTCCTGTTCACAAAGTCTTGGATCAATAAAACAGTGGTACCTTACCTTAAGCTGTAAATAACATCAGTCAAGTAATAATTTTATTAATTAAAATAAAATTAGCTGTGTTAGGTAATGATCACTCAGTATTTCTGAAGGAGCTTTGCTGAAGAGTTCAAATAGTAAATTCTGAAGTAGGTATTTGATACTAATTATGGAAAGAAGAATGCAGGTGCTTATCTTCTAAATCTCTCCTTACTTCTAATTTCAACAGCTGTAACTTAAAAGTCTAACGTTGAATCCTCTTGGGTCCAGAAAACTGGTCCCCAAACCTCAGTAGTCCTGTACAGTAGACAATCCTGTATTTGTAACAACTTCAAGGTCATTCAGGACTCGCTGATGATCCTTTCCATCTTCTCACTTTCCAATGCCAGACTCTGTAAATCCTTAGTTCACTCTTGACTATTACTTCTGTTCCAACCAGGCAATCAATGTTCTTGTCCTCTTCTACCCCACAGACAGCATCATCACACACATACTTCTTAAAAACTACGTGCTAATAAAGCAAGGCTGTCATGGTTGTCAGGCTGAATTTTAATTACATAACATTACAGACTGTGTAAGGACTGATCTGAGTGATTCTGTTCTCAAATCAAAACACTTAAGAAGTGTAAGATTTCACATGCTAATGACTTCTCACTGGTTGAGGCTAACCTTCAGTTCTTGTAGGTAGGGTATACAAGACAATGTAGTTCATGGGATTCTTCAAGGAAAAAAAAACCAAAACACAGTAGACCACATCTTCAAAGAGAAACAACTATCGATTAGAAGTTGATAAACTTAATGGCAATGGAGAAAGTCTCTGCTTGACCCAGTCACAGATTCCTGCCAGTATTCAGAAGCTTTCAAGTAAAGCCCCAGAAAGGCCCATCAGCATCATCCATGTTCTGGTGAATTGAGACAAGTTTATAAAAAAAATCCCCAAAAACAGACCTCTTGAAAATAACTTACATGGTCTCAACAAACATCTTGAACTTCACCTCACAAGGTATGGAAGTCTTTCAGCATGCATCGTAATTTACTGCTTAATATCACTATGCCATATTATTCTTTTGCAAATTATCCCATTCAAGAGAGCAAGCTTGGAATGCATTTGAAAAGAAGACCCTAATATGCTGCATGAAGAAGGCTGTCAAAAAAGAGCATAAATTCCTTATTTCTGAATTTAAAAGATCCGTATTTGCTCATACTGCATTATACGTACAAAAATCTGGAAGGGATGTCAAAACTGTTAAAAGTATTGACTTACACAACTTGACTGGTAAAGAAAAGACATTTATTCGTATCTATGAACACGTTACTGTACAGGATTAGGCTTCTACTGCCTACTCTGCCCACAATGCTAGACCTCTCCAAACCTACTTATGAAAATGAAAGCTGTTCATGATTATTCGTGAAAGTGGCCTTGCACAGTAGAACAGCTGGCTTGAGTATTCATCTTCAAAGAAAACAGCCCAAAAATTAGATTCTCCCTTCCCCCCACTAAGTTGCAGTACAGAAGTTTCAGATGTTTCAGTTATCTATAACTACAAGTGTTGCCTAGTTTTTGAAAACAAAGTATTTCAGTGTTTGTGGAGCAAAAAAGCAAGTGGAAAAAACAGATTCAACTAGACTGAGCCAAACCACACCTGTCTTTACCTATGTAACATTAGTCAAGAAAGCATCTATTAGCAAACATTTTAAATTGCATACTTAGCTTTTAGAAAAGATATCAGAATGTAGACCATGTATGGCATGGTTTATTACATAGCATAAGTGTATTTGTCGGCCTTTCCACATCATTTACAAGTCCATTACAACTCCGAGCTTCAGGCCAGCCTGCACTCAGCTGACCTTCTAACTATAGCACCGTCAGTATGAGAGCTTACTGCTTGGCTTAAAGAAAGTGTATTTTTAAAAAGGCACTTGTAGGGTTGGTCAAGGAATTTATGGTCTTTGCACCCACTGAACAGTGTTCCACATAGGAGATAATTCCAGCACTTGCCATCTACATCCCTAGAAAAATAGCTGAAATAACTTGACAGAGAAGCAAGCAGGTTTTTTTTTTTAACCCTTATTTCTGATCACCTCATCCTCCAATAAACCAGACACATTAATCCTGCTCTAGATGGATACAAAATCTTCAGATACCGGTTTTGGTCAATTACCTCCTTTCTTTCTATGCTACACTTCTGCAGTGCCATCTCTCATACATACCACATTCATTTCCTCCCAGAAATCAAAGTATCAGGACTGTGCCCTTGCTGCAAAGCAGCTGAATGGCATCCTGGGCTGCATTAGGCAAAGCATGGCCAGCCGTTTGAGGGAGGTGATCCTTCCCCTCCATTCAGCACTGGTAAGGCATCATCTGGAAGACTGTGCTCAGTGCTGGGCTCCCCAGTACAAGAAACAAACGGACATGCTGGAGAGAGTCCAACAAAGGGCCATAAGGATGACGAAGGGTCAAGAAAACAAACATGTTCTATGAAAAAAGCCTGAGAAGTCTGGGACTGTTCAGCCTGGAGAAGAGAAGGCTCAGGGCGATCTCATCAATGTATATAAGTATATGAAGGGAGGGCATAAAGAAAATGGAGCCAGGTCTTTCCAGCAGTGCCCAGGGACAGGACTAGAGGCCATGGGCACAAACTGATACACAGGAGGTTCCCTCTGAACATCAGGAAATACTGCCACTGTGAGAGTGACTGAGCACTGGCACACAATGCTACTTGGAAGACACCTGGACATGGTCCTGAGCAGGTATCTTTAGATAACCCTGCTTGAACAGCAGGGCTAGACCACATGACCTCCAGAAGTGCCTTGCAACTTCAACCAGTCTGCAACTCTGACTGGTCTCTGCTATTGACATAGATCCCAATTTCAGTTTGTAATCTTTAATGAGTGCTAGACAAACATTGCAGTTGCCGATGATAGACAGCTGATATTTCTCAATGGTACCAATTAATACTTCTACCTTCCCTCTGCACTGTTAAAAGCATTCAAGCAAGTTGTCATGATAAAAATGCATTACTTTAAGCTTTTATCAGAGAATATATACAAAAATATTCTTGGAATAATCATATCATGCAAAATAAAATACAATAAGCATCCAGCAGTCCATCTGGCTACATAACTCACCTGCCCAGCATGAGTAAAAACAGATTATTCTATAGTGCTCTCAATATACATCTGTATTTATATAGCATGAAGTTTAAAGCTGGAGTCATTTTCAAGAGAAGGAACAAAGATACAGCCTTACACTGCACTTCAAGTGACCTTTTATGTCTGGAAAGCCTTCTCAGAAGACAGTAGCTTTAGCAGTTGCTATAAATACTTCCATCTTTAAACTTTGTCAAATATAGGAATAAAAGCAGACACCTGTGGCTGACAATCTAGATTTATCTACCAGAACTAAACCAGTTGTACCTTACCAAAAGGAGTCTCACAGAAGTTTCTTACAGAATCTTTGCTGACACATGAAAAACATAAGGAAGGGTTTACACCTTCCATGAGCAACAGAAGCTGCTAGTTACCAGCTTTACAACTGACAAAACTAATATATGGCCTCAACATGCAACAGGACAATATTGAAATACCTATTTCAACAGGGAACAATTACTTTTCACTATGTCACCTCAAGTCATAAAATATTATCAGTAACTCCTATAAAAAAAGGCACAGCCTGAGACAAATTTCAGCTCTTCAGTAGTTTGATAGCTCTGCCTGCTCAAAAGAACTAAAAACTTTAATATTCAGCTTTTAACAAGAAGTATAAGAACCTTCCATGAAACACACACTGTAACTTCTACCAAGCAAGATAGCATTCAGAAATGAGCTGACTATGAAACACACTCTTCTATAGGGAAGTAGAAAAAAAAATTAACCCACAGCAGCTGAGCAGAACACTTAGGAGTCCGAAGTACAGAGAACCATTTATGTCAGAGCTGGTACACTACTGTCTTTAAAACAAATTGCACTGTTTCACTTTTTGAATTTATTTCAAGTATTTCCCCCCTTTCCTCCTTACAGCAACTACCTCATCTGAAACACAGCTCATTAATCTTAAGCACGTATTGATTCTTCCTTTACAAAGGCACTTGAATGTTTAAACTTGGAAACAGCACTGGGAAACCACATATTTCTGTTTAGGCATCTCAGAACAGTCAAGAACTGACTGCACAGCAAGACAGGTTTTCCATAACCTAGAATCTGGTGTGGTGCTTTTGGTACATCAGGAGTTACCTTATGTAATTTTTGTTACAGAAAGCACAGCCATAAATGAACACAACAAACTGGAGTTTTGTTAGCATTAACCTATTTTACCTGTCACCAACTGTAATGTTCCCCTTGGTAATTCTGTCTCAACTATTTTTCAAATGCTGCAGTCTTGCTGTCAAACTGAAGCATGTCTATCCTCTTTTCATTTCCACCTGCTTCTACAAACTCTTGAAAACACAATCCTCCAGAAGACCTGAAAACATTCAAGTTTGCAGCTGTGGTAGGACCTCAAATCTCTAGTAAGTTTATGAGCAAAGTGAAGCAAAGGACAGCATTCAGTAATAATGCAACTGAAGTATTGCTTACTGGTTTGTTATTTGCAGGATGCTTTCTTTTTTCTTTATGAGTAAAATAAAACATGCATCTAAAGCAACATGCAGGGAAGCCCTTATCAAAGTTATATTAATGCCCATGCTCAGTTTTGTCCTTGTATTATGAACATGGTCTGAAAAGCTCAGTTTTATCAACAGCTAGTACACTATACATGATTTAGCTGAGTGGAGAGATATATGCTGTGAAGAAGTCTGCGCAATCAGGTTTTCAGCAGTTTAAGCTGCTGTAGTTGACAGTTCACAATTGCAGCCATTCATTAGCGTTCCTGGAATACAGCCTACACAGTTCAAGCTGGTCAACTATCTCTGGAAAATGATCTATACTCTGCTCCTTTTACAACATGCCTAGTAATATTTTGCCCCAAAGTCTGCCAAACATGTAAGAGGTTTGAACAAGCTTTCTCAGTAACATTCTTTTAACAGAGGCAACATATTTCTTTTTCCCCAAGAGCCAAAATAAAGTTATTACGCCAGTTGGAATATTATGCTTGTCAACTACAAGATTGTGTATCCATGGGCATAAATGCGGGTAAAGAAACTGACATATACTGCTCCTAAAATCCTCTCAGGTACTCTAACTGCTCTCCAGCCAAACCAATCAGTACTGCTGCTAAAGCCCAGCAAATAAAGACTCAGGGCAATTCTGAGATCCAGTTCTTCATGTGTTTTTATAGTATTTGTCAGACTCAGACTTAAAGCAGACTGCGATATCCACATCTGCTTCAGTAAGTACTATTTCCTCTATCCTTAAATACTGTTACAGTTTATTCCATCTGTAGCCACACTTAGGAAAAGAAAATAAAACTGTTATCCTGTAGATCGTTCATAACTTCCACAGCAATGCAAGGAACCATAGTTTTGCCTATACCAGTGTAAAAGTGAACTGGATTAACAAAATGGGAAATTAAAGATCTTCAAGCATGGTGTTGCAAATGAACAAAATAACAAAATAACACAGTTGTACACCTACAGATACACAGAACTATGGCTTTATCAACTTACACCTCCATCTCTATCTCAAGAGCTTTATTTAAAACAGCAGAGCATAACATAGGAAAGATGGGAACTGAACAGCTTTTTTTATATCAGACCTCTCTGCCTCACACTTGTTTTTCTCACGTTCTGTTTTCAAAGAATTCCCATCCTAAATTATTTTACCTTCAGAACAGCCCCTCTCCATATTACAAACAGTGAATGACTTACTAGATAAATCTAAGCTATTTTGAGCTATACAGTATTCCTTGATGAATCACTGTTTCAGAGGATGACTACAGAAGACTGATCTATAGAAGTTTGTCAATCTTCAAGTATGTACAAATATTTAAGTACAATTGAAAGTATCAGAAAAAAATGCAGATACCTGTCTACACATTGACCCTCTTCCTGGGTATGTTACACATTGAGATAAAAAGAACACTTTCCACAAACTTCCATCTCTCACGATCACAAAGTAAACTCTCTGAACAAAACCAACCATTAACTTCCTGAACCTGCAGTCAGCCTGGAGCAATGACTCATGATGTGTGAACTCCCTTTGCATCTTATTAGTTTTATCAGAGTATCAACTCCAAGCCTTTTAATGACACTTGAAGGACTTCACTACCTATTTCACCATGGATTTCAGTAGATAAAGCAGCTGGGCACAGGCCCACGGGAGTAATGGTGCAATTTAAATGTCTGGAAAGAGGAAAAAAGCAGCAGCAAGAATATAAGAGCAGACAAGCAGGAGAGTTTTATAGAAAAGCCTTCCCAGCAAGCAGAGCAAATAAAAATAAAGTGGTAAAACAGCCTTAACAAGCTGCTAGGTTTTTATTTTCTCCTTTCTCTGTCTGAAACTAGTGAAAGTCAGGCTACTACTTGAGGGGAGTAAAGAATAAACTTAGATCTACTAGCTCTGCATGGATCTACTTTGTATGAAGCCTAGGCCTGTTTAAACCCAGGAGAGTCTTTCAAATACCATATAGCCCCGTGTTTCATGTACCACTTAAGCAAACAAGGTTTTATCACCCAATGCAGAAGCAGACAACTGAGAAATACACATTTATTTCCAGATAACCATAGTTTAGTTTCTCGACTGATTATTATAATGTGGCATGCCAAAAAAGCACTCTACTTCTAGAGTCCATTATTATTTCTTACTGCCAAGTTTCTGAAAAGGTCTCTCTAGAAATGAACAACGTGTAAAGCAATGTTGCAAGGTGGCTCAAGTTCAAAGACAAAACTACATAAGTAACTTTAAAAATCATTTGTTTGGGGTGAAAGTACCAAGAACTGTCTCACTGGTGAGCACAGCACAAAGCGAGCAGCCTACAGGTTTGAAGAAGTAGAGCAAGCTTTTCCTTGTTATTGTGTCAAGTGATTAATTTGTCTCTGATAATCATTTGTTACCAGAATTTATATAAAAGTGAAGTATTAGTAGATATACAAAAGGAAGGTAAAATAAATTTATCTCTTTCTGACTCTTAATCATCAGAATGATTACACACAAGACAAATCCTAGAATATCATTAAGGTCCTTTCCAATCCAAACCATTCCATAATTCTATGAAATCATCTTCTGATAATATACTGAACTGTGAAACAACTTCATCAGCTTGAAATCTAACCTTATTTGCACAAGGAAAAGCCTGTCAGCTGGGTCAGCTCTTAAGGAAGTCACAACTGCTAAAATACTGTAACCATTTAGCTTTTTCTTTTAAGTCCTTTACTGTTTAAACCAGATCTAGCGCAACTCTCTGCAACATGGCTTTTGCTTGCAGAGTCACTATCTCTCAAATGCAGCATTAGTCAAAAGCTCTGGTGAGCACAAGGCCTGCATTACTGCAGATTTAACTCTCCAAATGCTAATCTGTCTTGAAGGTATCTTCTCCATCTACTCACCCTGACCCCACACATGCAGCTGCTTTACTAAAAGGCACTCTGAGCATCACTGACTCTGTAATCTCAAAGCCTAGTATTCTCTCAAGGCAAGGGAAGACTTTCAGGATAATTCATCAGACTTTCCCACAACGGTGTTACACCTACTTTTAAAAACACAAATGCATACAACCCACATGTATTTCATTCCTAAAACTACTGTAGTCCTAACAGTAAATATTAACAATATTAATTCAGTGCTCTAACACTGCTTTCCCTGAAAGATGTTAATTAAGAGGAGTTCTGCCCACCATACTACCCTTCAAAGCAGTCTGACAAGTCTATAGGAATAAAACTCACATCCACGCTTCTTCATTCAAGCCCTTTGATGAGCCTGCTCATACTACACATTCTGTTACAAGTAATCATTCCGAATTACTTTCCTATAAAGAAAACGCATTGTAAGATTGTATATTTCCTGTGCAGATACCTTTGCCCAAGTAAGTTGTAGACATTTTTTTTTCAGTGTAAAAGAACCACTATCACAAGAGCTTCCACTGCACAAGGGCACACAAATTCACATTCAGATGCAACTACTTTCTTTAATAACCGGTACTATGAAGCTCAAACTCAACAACAGGATAAAAATCAATAACCTGTAATAAGTTGTTGAAGTTTTATACCTGTTACAGATCTGTTAAAGTTTTCCGAAATTCCTCACCCAACGGCCCCAAGATAGCACTGAGCTTTTATTCTTAACAACACTGCAATATAGTGGTGCAGATAAACTCATTTTAACCTGCTGGTCATTTGAGTGTTTTACAATGTGTTCAAGGGAAAGGAGAAGACTCCCTTGCACACTGAGCAACCAGGTGCAGAAGGAGTTTTCAGTCTTTGCTTCGGAAGAGGTGCATTACGTGTGCATTAAGCAGCTTCCAGGGTACCTTCTGCTTTGTGAGAAAAGTAATAACATAGCCTAAGAAGAAGTATAGTTCACCACTTGCTTAAACACTTTCCTATGTACTCCTATGGAGAAAAAAGAAAGAGTCAAGGTAAATTTCACTACAATTTCCTGAAAATATGAGCTTACACCCGAAAGGAACTTGAAAGTCATTTTTTTTCACCCTTCAGAAAAGCTATTTTTATGGCATTATAAAATAATTCATACCTGTCTTCATCACCATCAACAGGAATAGATATGCCAAACACAGAGCTGGCAAGACTGTTCATAGGAGTACTTGCAGGTAACTGAAGAGGATTTGCTAGAGTGTCTGGAATGGGAGGCTTCACAAGAGGTTTATTTTCAGCTATAAGAGAAAGTGGTGGCTGAGGTAGGGGTTCCGATTTTCTTCTAGACTCATCAATCTGGCCTACTAAGGACTGTGCTTGGGTCTGAAACTGTCCAATGTTTGACTGTGGCAGATTCGCAGGTACATTAGGCGTGCCTTGCATTAACGAATGTCCGACGTGCTGTGGCTGGACAACACTGGTACTTCTGCTGACAGAAGTGTGGCTTGTCAGCTGGGACTGGACTAGCGTAACAGGGACATTTGGCATAGTAACAGAAATGGTGGTAGATGCAGTAGGCACACTTGTACCGGGCACAACTGCAGGCACGTTCTGAACTCCGGAGACCACAGCATGGGGTGCACCAGGCATTCCGGACACTTGGCTGCTTCCACCCATTTGATGCTGAGTCACAGATTTCTGTTGCACAACCCCTGTATGTCCAATGCCTTGCTGCACCACACCTCCTGGTTGTGGAACGGCAGGCTGACTAGCTTGTGTCTGGCCACTCTGCATTAATCCTGATCCCTGTCCAACTGCTTCACCAGGCTGCGCTGACACTCCCATCACTGGTGCTCCCACAGGTGAGGGGTTTTGTCCAGTCACCTGCCCCACAGGAAGGCTGGAAGCCACAGTATTTGGAACAGAGCCCGTAGCAGCCTGTTGAATAGCTCCTTGAGACTGCATAATTGTCATATGCTGCATATATTCAGTCTGACCAGAAGGCTGTGTCGGCAGTAGATGCACTGGTGGAATCTGGGACTGAGAGTAAGCAAATTGTTGAGGCTGAGTCACTGGTATGCTTGCCTGCTGCACCTGCTGCTGTGCCACAGGAATGTTTGGCTGGCCTACTGTCACATTTGGAGGTGCCATGCCTTTCCCATTGGGTCCAGCCTGTGCAACAGCCTGCGTATTTACCTGTGGCTGTGACTGCTGTGGCACCATCATTTGCTGATTTGTTACTGATGCCCCAGAAAACATAGGCTGAGCAGTACTTTGAGGTACGGCCCCACCTATGGGTTGCTGCGGCTGCTGTTGTTGCCCAATGACAAAATTAGGTTGCTGTAGAGAGGACTGGTTCATTTTCTCTGTCTGGATTAGCTGTGACACAGCAGTCAAGGAACTGTCAGCTATAGAATCAGGGCCATAGGCCGATGCTGGCACAGCCGAGACCACGACAGAACCTCCTGTGGCACCGAGGCCACTGTCCCTCTCTTGAGTGACCTGCTCGAAGGTGCTGCTGTGCCTAATGCAATCTCCAGTCCTGCCCAGAACACCACCACCATCCGAGTCTCGGTCATAATACTCCATACACGTCCATCGTCCTCGCCTGTAGGGCTCCCCTGTACCATGGTCCAGCTTGATCACCCTGAAGCGTGAGCTGCATGCAGCAGCCACTGTCTGAGACATTGTCCCAGGAGCAGCTGATGCAGAAGGCCCTGTGGAGGGCAAGGCAGTTTGAGCACTGCTGGCTCCTGCCACAGCAGCGCCAGGAGTGGCAGCTGACAGGGGCACAGCAGAGCTCTTGGGCACAGCCCCTCCATTGGGAGCCACAGCTGGCACAGGCACAGCTACCCCACCAGCAGCCACAGCCAGCTGCCCATCCAAAAGCAGATTGGGAGAGACAGTGCCAGGAGTTTCGGCCTCGCCCACGTTGTTGAGAGTCTCTTCGGAGGAGCTCCGCTCACACACATCCTCAGGGCCGTAGTCTGTGGCTCGAGAAACATCAAAGATTTCAGAAGACACGTCCTCAGTGCGGGACTCATCCGGGTCGTCCAGGCTCTCGGTGTCCTCGGTGATGCTGCTGGCCACCTGAGCCGTGGTCACGCTGGTGATCTGGAAGCAGCTCTTCTTTTTGGCCGGCATCTTGGACATGTTTCCTCCGTGGGGAGGGGCTCCACCGGCCGGGCGAGGCGAGTGCGTTGCCGGGCGAGCTGTCACAGCGTGCCGACCGGGCCCCCAGCACTACCGCACATCCTCCGGCTGCTTCCTGCGACAGGCGGGCGGGCCGCGACACTCTCGCTGGCGGGCGGCGGGCCGCGCGGGGGGCGGTGGGGCTCCTCCTCTTCCTCCCCGTCCGCAGCCCTCCTCCCGCGGCCGGGACGCGGGCCTCCTCCTCCTCCTCCTTCTCCTCCCCGCCGCAGCCCC
>JASSUY010011181.1:0-27389 GCA_032466535.1 Forpus xanthops
TTTGATTCTCCTTCCCATTTCCCCGGGACTGGGGAAGAAAGAGGGGGAAGTGAGTGAGAGAGCGACTGCGTGAGTTTCAAAGCCTTAAACCATGACACATCCCCAAACATTCTTAAACATCATACTACTTAACTCTCCGTTTCACTATTATTTGTCAGTATTTCTGAACTTCACGTCTTTGGAAGTCAATGAAGATCTGATTTTCTGAGTTTTTGCAATGTATGTATTCATAACATTCTGCACTCTGTCTCAAAACAAATATTATGGGTGTATATGAATATGGTGTAGGAACATTTCATTCCATTTTTGCTTGTCAGCATGCATGTCTTCTTTACAACAAAGAGATTTCTTTATGCTTGACAAATATTTCAGTATATGCTCTCTAAGGAAGAATACATCCTTTGCATTAATTTTGCGAGAAAGAAATAAAGAATAAAAATGTTTGGTTACTCAGAAATAATGCTACAACTGCCCAGATTGCCAAGATTTAAAGTTTTTCCAAAGGAGAAAATACAAATACCAGAATGGGGTCTGAACCTCCTCTGCTATTTCACTAAAACCTTACACCTGATGTGGGAAAATACCTCTCAAAAGTCTCAGTACACTAAGTCAGGCAAAATTAAATGTTAATCCTCCAATTAAAAGAGAGTTTGTAGAAGATTCCTTTGCTCACAGAGTCCTGTTGCACAGTATCTAATTTAATATGTCTAGATCTGATGGTCACAAGTAAACTATAAACAAAATCAACAAACATTAGGTTATATATTTACTCACTGATGAATGTCAAGATTTACGATATTATAGTTCCATTTTCTTAAGTTTCTCTGTTTGCTGTCAATCTTCTGTATTGCTTCTAGAAGACATATGCCAGAAATCATTTATTCAAGTCTGTGAATATAATGATTGAATTGCTGTGCAAACAGTTTTGAAAAAAGAAGCCTAACTTAGGACACAAAAAGCACTGACACAAATAAAAGGTATATGTTGATAGGCACTTACAGAGAGAGTGCACACGTAAATAGAAAATGCATCAGAGTTAGAGACTACATGGGTAAATATAGTCTGATGACTTACATTTTACTGTATTTTCAGTTTAGTCTGTCTTCATTTTAGCAAGTTGCTTCAAACACAGCACTAATTAATTGGTCTATGAAGAGCTTATAGACGAATATTACATTTATGACACTACAGGTTAAAATTGGCAACAAAATAAGAATACATGAATAACAGAAAATAAAAGAAATGCTTGCTGCTTCTTGTATCCAACTCCCATTGTGTTTATTTTAGAACACAGCTAAAAGCTCTACAATTATCCTGTAGTTTGCCCAGTCTTCTGTAAGGTTTGTTTTAGGATTCAGTGGATCATTAAAACAGATGCATCCTTATCTCTTACTCAGGCTTTTACAAAGTAGAAGTCAACAAAACATTAATCCAATTATTTGTGATTTCTTTGTAGAATTTATGTGATCTTTAGGTAAGCTCAGCAGAATGCAATGCATTCTGACTAACACTCCTAGTAAATAAGTGTCCAAAGTATTTCTTCCATGTATTTTACAGTTATACGGCTTCTGCTCTCCACTGTCCTATAACACTGTTTATAACTGTTCTAGGCGATTCTGATACACTGAAATTACCATTCAAATAATTCCAGAGATTTTTATAATAAATATGAAGATTGGTATGAATAATACACGAGCAGAAATGCATGAGAGGAAACAGTGCTACAAAGGGTTAAAGGTATAATCTGTATTGATAACCAAGGGCTCAGCTGACAGCAGTAGACTAAGGAATGTGTTTTTGTCAAGAAAAGGAGCATGCTCCGATAAAAGAAGAGCACAGATCATTTATCAGCAAAAGAATCTATAACACACACTACACAGGACAGCAACAACCTTATAGCACACTGTATGTGATACTCACCTTCCTGCAATTCCAAAACCAAGACAGATTCTAGCCCTAAATATCGAAGATAAGAAACTCAAAACAATGCACACCACGGAAGTGTACAAGATTTCGGATCAAGAGGACCACACCGTAGTAACTATTGACTCCTAAAGATCTATCAAAAAATTAGTTTGCTGTTATTGCACACAAGTGGCCATGAACAGACAACTTGGCTACTTGTGTATGCTTGTTTTCTGGGTAAAGATTGTGAGTGTAAGTGACATTCATAAGAGAAAATGAATGACTGAAAACAGTTTTGCCTGAAACAAGAATCGCCTTTGCCTTCCATAATATCTCATACTGACTTGGCTTAGACAAATTTTCTTCAGCAATTCTGCCACTGCAACTTAAACTTCCATATTCACTTTGCAGTTGTTAATAAAATACAAGTGCAGAATCAAATCCAGTTGTGTGGACTTTTTCCCTGCAGTGCTGTCCTACATTTGGTACTAAAAAGTTCATATATGCAGTTTAAAAATCTCAAACTACATATTGATTTCCTATTAAGGAGGCATCAAACAGCACTGGGAGCAGAGAACAGCTGCTGGATCTGTCTCCTATCGAGTCCCTTTTCTACCAGTTACAGAGCCAGATTCCCTCTGCCTTTACTTTTTTTTTCCACTTTATGATGCTACAGATATTTTGGTCTTTTTGCACAGTATATCAGCTTCAACGGGAAAGTGGAGTTGGGAGGAAAGTGATGTTATTCTTATTTTACAGTCTGCCAGTGTCGGCTATTGCAAAATTAAAGTTGTCCGTTCAAAACTGTAAGTTTCAAAGATCTCCCACTTTGTGAGAGGGTGCATAGCTCCATTTATTAAAATCTATGAATTAAGTCTACTTCATCAAAGTGCTTAGTCTAACCACACAGAGACTTAAAAAAGGGAAGTAACTGCTGCAAAACAGACACTAAATAACAATTAAAGTATATACTTTCAAGTATATAACTTACCACTGTGAAAACTGCCTTATGCCAACATGCCTACACATATCTAATTAAAATTCTGCCTTAATTAAATACTTATATTTTATCTGTTTTCTGCCCTTGGAGGAGGGAGGACATTAACAGCTTTGGAGGAAGACCATTTTGCCAAAATCACAAACATATGGCAGCAAGCAGAAAAAGGGCCAGCCTAGCAAGGCTTCATTTGTTAAAAGAAGGTTTGACTACATCGGAATGAAATTTTTTCTTTCATAGGCAGAACCATAGTAAGGAGGATTAAAGCTTCATATGTATTACATGACAGAAACACACACATGTAGTGGGCATATCCAGAATGATTGAAGTCTTGTTTGTGGAAAAACTTGAAGTGGAGTTGTAGGGTTTATTCTGAATACAGCAAAACCCACTGCAGTTCTGCTCCTTTCAAATGAGGTACAGTTCCTATGGAGTCGACTCAGGCATAGCCCGTCAGTGTTCCAGAGTCATCTTGGTTATATAGTAATTCTAGAAGAGTCAACTTACGTGTCTCTCTGAAGTTGTTGACATGTTAATACATACTGCTAAAGTAAATATTTTAGAAGATTTGATAGCTTCCTTGTTTTTTTTTTTTTTTTTTTCCAATCTGCTAAAATTCTGTTGCATACACCTCTTCCAGTAACAAATCACATTAATCTTTGAAAAGCACTCACTCAGGAAGCCTCACTGGGCAAAGTTTGGAGCTTTGATACTGATGTTTAGACATAGATGTTGAATGCGATGCTAGGATTATGTTCAAGCATAGCCACTGTTCTCAGAAAAGTGCAACAAATGAGCTTTGTAAAATCCAAACTTGCCAAATGTAGTAAGAAATTTGCTTATTTCAGCTGTAAGAAAAGGCTTGCCAGTATCTTATGTACTAAGCCCAAATTGTAGGTCATGAAACTGAAGATAATTTGGTGAACTGTACTCTGCATGCATCAAGGTGGAACAATGAGGGCATTTGCTCAGCTGACCAAATAAATCCTTACTATAGTAAACTTGCATGCGCACAGCAACTGGATAGCGAATTTTTGGCTAGCACCCAAAAAAGAATTCGCGATCAGTAGAATTATAAAACTGTAAATAACCCTCTGTGTGCTAGAACATATTTGACAGAAGTGGTTTTCTTAAAAGCCCAGCACAATCCTAAACTGATTGTAGATTATTTTGATATCAAATGACCTTTAACAATTATTTTCCTTGTCATTATTTTAATTGCTTTGACTTGAAACAACCCTTGCTTTAATCATGATGGTGATATGATATCCAATTACCATGTTAAAAAAAAAACCAGCTTTTCTCTGAAGTAGATTATTTCTTCATTATCCCCTTTCAAGTGACTGGCAAATGTAAGTAAACTCTGAACCACACACCTCTGAACAGCTACTGGGCTCCAAGTAACACAGATATATTGCTATGTGGGCCTTGAAAAACTTAGGCAAATAAAAAAAAATGGAAATTAAAGTATTTCTTCTTTTTAGTTTACCTTGTAGACAGGTTCCATCTAAATCATGTTATCCCTGCAGTCACAGAATCATTGCAACATACACTCAAAGTGATTTAAAACAGTTATCTGATCTATTCAACAGACACAAGCCAAAATCAGGTCTACTTCAACCAATATTCTTTTTAATTCTAGCAAATATCCAGAAGTATTGAAGGTGCTGCTGAACGTAACAGAAGTTATAATCTCCCTAATAACCTATTTGGATGCTTCAGTATATTGTCTTTTTAATTTGGTTATGGGGAGAAGAGGGGGAGATTCATGTCAGCTAGTTTTAGACCACTATATCTGAGGATGTCCTCTAGGCTATCTTTATAGATACTTTTAGTGCCACTTAGATGTGATGAATAATACCAATGAAGTGCCTGCTCATCTAACTCTGTGGCTTGAATGTACTCAATGCAGTCCACACTGAATTGAGCCTGAATTTGGACATTAAGAATAAGCTTCTTCCATCTAACCTACCATTATTTTAATTAAGCCTATGTTTCCTTAATTTGCTAACTAGAAAAACACGAGACAATGTCAAAACTTTAACTGAAGTCCAAATACTGAGCATCTACTGTTCTTTCCCCACCTACAAAATACTGATATCTGTTCCTAGCAGGGAATTAGACTGCTTTAATAGGTTTGCTCTTGGCAAATCCATGTTGCCTCTTACTTATTTCTTCACTATTTTTTAGCTATTTTAAGTAGTTTACTTGTTCATTGAGTTTTCTATGAATTGAAAAGATTCCATATTTTTCTATGAATTGAAAGATTCTCCTTTCTTTTTTAAAGATAACCTCTACATCATTCTCTTCTAGTGTGCTGGTACCTCATCCATTCTCTGAGAATTCTCACAAAAAATCACTAACAGGTTTAAGTTTTTCAGACAGTTATGTAACACAAAATGAAGTTCATTAAATCAATTTTAAGATACCTACGCTATATAATCTGCTATTTCCTTATCTACAATTGAGGTTACACTGTATGGATTAGATGCGTACATCACACGCTCAATGATGATCTTTCCAGTAAAAATGTGCGATAAAAAGTCATCATACATTTTTACCTTCTCTGCACCTACTATAAGCAGCTTTTCCTTTCCTGCAGAATCTCTATTAAGTGCCAAAGATTTCTTTGTTCTTCTCCCTATTAACGCACTAATGTAACTATGTTATATTAAATCTTCATTTCTCTTGCTAGTTGAATCGCACTGAGTGCTTTGGCACTTCCAACTTGTCTCTATGTGCATGTGCTATTCTACAAAGCATAGTAAAGAGAGACATTTTCTTCATTTTATCTAAAGTGAAAGAAAAATGACAATTTATCTAAGCTGGTCTTTTACACTTTCCTTCATATTGGTGAAGCTTGCATTACGGCCTTTAGCAGTATTCTGTTGAAGAGCCCACAGATTTCTATTTAACTTGAACCATAGCAATTTTTTTAAATAAATTGGCTGAATTTATTGATGTTTGCCTCCTTGAGACTTTTTTCCTGAGCAGTCTCAATGAAAATTCTTTCCCAACAAGTGCTCTGGCAACTAAAATCTTCTATTGCTATCAAGTCCATTATATTTTTGAAACACAAGCCAACATTTCTTTTCTTCCCTCTACACTACCAGTGTAATATATATTACAAATTCTCTGCAATGCCAATTTTGCCATAATCTTCAATTTATTCTTGTCTATTGCTCATTAATTCTTCAGTTAATTCTCTGTTTCCTTTTCTTCTACCATTAGCATACAAACAGCTGGCAAAGTGACCCATGACTTTTTCTAGTCAATTCTTTAATCTTTTAAGTCTGTCTTTCTCAGGGGTTAACCTATGTCTAATTTTGATTATTTAAGATGAAGATTTTTGTCTTTGCCACATGGTTCTTAATTTAAAGTTCTCTCAGAATAGAAGCCCTGTAATTATATTTGGGTGTATCTAACTGATGCTTGCCTTGGATGTGAGAGGAGATACAATTATCACTTGAGTCGCCGTTTTTATCCATTGCCACAAAGCCTTACAATCACTTTCAATTTTGATCATTCCTGGCAAGATCATGAGTGTTCTTTATCACATGCTAGTGATCGGAAGAATCTTTTGCAACCTGGCAAATTTGGACTCTGGTGAAGAAAGACACCACACATAAGTGCCTGGCTCAACAGGATGTCTCCACATTACCTTGAGTGGAGTCAGTAGCCAGCACATTCTTTTATTTTCACTCGACAACAATTTTTCTTCTGCTTGGGATAGTGTTTTCCTTGTCTGTTATCACTGAGATTGATTCTTACTTGCTCTCTAGTCAGCACTTCTGCTTTTGATTTCAGTGGTAAGCTATTCAGATGTTGAATGGTAAGCTATTCAGATGTTGAATGTTCCATGCCCTTAGAGGTCATCAGCAGCCATCTGTTCCTCGTTAGTTTCTAGTTTACTCCTCCATTACCTGTACCACTACCAAACTGAAATCCCTGCTTTAATATTTTTGTTTCTGAATGCATGCTGTGGATGAAGTCCTCATGAACACATCAGCCAGCTTTGATTCTCCCCTTTCACTGCTCCTCTAACCAATTCTTACAAGATTCTCCTTGAGAGCTAAATGAAGTCTTTCAGATTTCACTAGTAGGAAAACATAGTCCAAGGTTCCTGCAATTCCATTCAAGGATTTCATCACAAGATGTCATCATTGTCTAATTTAAATATAGCTATTGAATTATCAGCATATGACACATTTCCTCTCGAATACTTTTCACTGAGAATGAGATACTGTGCAGCATAAAATGCTCTTTGCGCCTAGTAAAATAAGGATATTTCTGCTTAAATTTAATATGTTTTTGTTTTTACTAACAGTTCATTAAAACACTGAATTATAATATGAATTACAGGACTAAGTACATACTAAAAAGAAGAATTCTGCAACAAGACACATTCACTCTTCAGTATTACCAGAAACATTACTGTTTGCTAAAAAGTTATTAGACAAGAAAAGTGAAATTTCATTAATATAGATTCTTTAGTATCCATCACTAAGAGAAATCTCTTTGACTTGCACACTCCGATACTGTATTACTATATTATACAAGCTTAAGCAGGGGAGATTCAGGCTGGATATATGGACAAAATTCTTTTCTGTAAGGGTGATGAGGCCCTGGAACAGGTTGCTCAAGGAAGCTGTGAATGCTCCATTCCTGGCAGTGTTCAAGGCCAGGCTGAACAGAGCCTTGGGTAATACGATATAGTTGCACAGGGTCACAAGTCTTGTCAGCAAACCTGCTCCAGCAGGGGTTTCTCTCTCCACAGGACCACAGGTACTGCCAGGAGCCTGCTCCAGCATGGGTTTCCTGCAGGGTCACAGCCTCCTTTGGGCACCCTCCTGCTTCAGCATGAGGTTCTCCCCAGGCTGTAGGTGGATATTTGCTCCACCAGGGACCTTTATGGGCTGCAGAAGCACAGCCTGCCTCACCGTGGTCTGCACAACAGGCTGAAGGGTAATCTCTGCTCTGGTGCCCAGAGCATCTCCTACCCTTCCTCCTGTACTGACCTTGGTGTCTGCCAAGCTGTTCCTCTCACATATTCTAACTCCTCTCTCTGGCTGCTGCGCCATTTCTCTCCTGCCTGCTTCTCAACTATGTTATCCCAGATAACAGTGCTATAGTGCTACCCCAGATAACTATGTGCTACCAGCAGGTCCATCCAAAACCTGGGCACACAAACTCAATATATTCCAGTCCTTGCCTCTGTGAATCACATATTTAAAGATTATCATTAAAATCACACAATCTTCACTCATATCAACAAAAAACACCCCAACCAACCAAAAAAAAAAAAAACAAAAAACAATCCCACACAAAATCAAAATAGCATCATCACAACACCAAACAAAAGTGGACATAATTTTGCACACAATGCACCCCTTTACCACAATTACAATAACCAAACTTCTGCACCATCATTCCACATTGTTCAGTCCATATTTTCATCATTTCCTCTCCCAGTTACTATCCTGACCTTGAACTCCTGCAGCCCCAGGTGAGGCAACAAAAAGTATTGTGGTGAGTTGGCCTTGGCTGGATGCTAGGTGACACCAAGCTACTCTATTATTCCCCCCCACAGCAGGCCCACGTAGGGAGAAAATAAGATGGAAAAAAACCCTTTTGGGTCAAGATAAATGCAGTTAAATAAAGCAAAACCAAAAGTCACTTATGGAAGCAAAATTAAACAAATGATCTCTTCACTACTTCCCATTACCAGGTGATGTCCAGCCACTTTCTGGGGCTCCAGAAGATAAACATAATAACAAATACACTCCCAACCTCCCTCCTTTTTCTTAGCTATTATTGCTGAGCAGATGTGATATAGCATGGAATATCCCTTTGGTCAATTTGGGTTAGCTGCCCTAGCTACATTCCCTGCCAACATCTTGCCCACCCGGCCTACTGGTCAGGGGGAATGCTGGAGAGACAGCCTTGAAGCCATGTGAACACTGCTCGGCGGTAGCTAAAATGTTGGTGGTGTTACCAACACCCTTCCAGCTACCAGTATGAAGCACAGCACTATGAGGGGTGCTATAGAGGAAATTAGCTCCATGTCAAATTGTCGTGGTTTAAGCACAGTCAGTAACTCAGAACCACGCAGCCATTCCCTCTCTCCCCTGCCTTCTTCCCCCCCCTCCCAAAGAGATGGGGAGGAGAAGTGAATGAATGTAACTCCCATGGGTTGAGATATAAACAGTCCAGTAACTAAAGTATAACACAAACCACTACTGCTGCCACCAATAAAAATAATGACAAGGGAAATAACGAAGGAAGAGAATACAACCACTCACCACCCACTGACTGACACGCAGTCTGACCTGAGTAGTGATCTAACACTTCTGGGTAACTGTCCCCAGTTTATATAGTGGGCTTGACGTGCTGTGGTATGGAATACCTCTGGTCAGTTTGGGTCAAGTATCTTCTCTCTGCCTCCACCCAACTCCCCCTCCTCCCTGGCAGAGCATGAGACTCAGAAAGTCTGAGCAGCAACTAAAAACATCAGTGTTATCAGAGCTCTTCTCAAGCTGAAAGTCAAAATTACTGCCATGAAGCAGCTACTAAGAAGGAGAAAAGTGACTGCTACTGCTGAACCCAGTACACAAATTCAGCAAATCCTGAATTACTTTCAGCAAATTCAGAAATTATTAATTATCTCCTAACCAAGAGTTTCTCTATGAATAATTCTCCCTTCCAACACTACAAGTTTCAGGAATCAAAACCAGCCTGCCAATACAACATGCCCAGTACTTTTTATGATATTGCCCCTTACTCTTTTAGAACAATAATAATCTGAATCTGCTTGCTTTATCAGAAGTTACATTTGTATTCAAAACAGTTTTTTCTCTTTCTTAATTTCCTTCCCACTGTCCAGATACTGTTAAAATAGCTGTGCCAACTCTATTTAATTGATGACACAGTTTTACCCTGTACAGATAAAATGCTCTATGAAATGGGCTGTTGTTAAATATACTTATCCTTTTTTTTTTTAATTTTAAGCAATAAGGTACATAGTCTCCTGTCCAATAGATAAACCCAAGTAATTGGAATTGCTAGCAGGAATGTACCAGTACAAGTGAATAAACATAGCTTTGCCTCAAGACCAAATTATTCAGACATACAAGTCAGTTTTCTTTCCACAGGTTAGGGAGAAGATATACTAAAATACTTTCAAAATTCTTATCAGCACTGTCGCACAGGTTTATACTGACGCACCAAAAGGCTAGGCATGACATGGAGTTCTTAGAAGTCCCCATGGTAGGGGAGGTTTTCAAATTTTCCCTACATTGCTAACACCAATCACTGGCTGTCAGCAACATTTTCAGCCCCGTGCCAAATATTTGATTGAAGCAGTATTAGGTAACATGATCTTTAAAAAGTGTTAGCAGCAATTGGATTAGATATACTCAAGGTCCCATTGTTCCAAACAAAAACTCAGCTGAAAAAGACTGGAAAATATCCCCCCTGCCAGGAAGGCCTCAGTAAGTAGACATTAATGGAATATTTTTTCTGGTAAGATTTCAAAACAACATTAATGACTCCAATGTACTATTTAACATATCAGCTCCAGGATACTAATGCACCTCCAACAGTAAACAACACTGCTTCTGTTCATGGTTATTCTAATACCTACAAATGATTTCAACACAGTGGGTTACTTAGCAATATCTTATCCACAGTTTCCCTATAGACAGTTAAGTCAAAATGAAACAACAGTTGGTTTTCCTTACTTGTAGTGTGATCACTCATCTCCCCCAGTCCAGTAGTAATTCCAGCATCTATAGAACTCATGATTTTATCAATCTACAAAAGAGAAAACCGTGAAAACAATTGATGGGCCCCATCTTTGTCACTTCATTTTGTTTTTTCATGCATAAATTTCTGACATTATTACTACAGTTAAAAAAAGCAACAATCAGGATTGCAAAATGCAAAAATCAGAGGTAGACAATTTCTCCACCTTTTTATTTTGCAGCATTTGTACACTAGTAAAAGCTAAAGCTTAAGACTATCATTTCTTTTTCCACAGTTCATACTTATGATTATGATCATGTAGGTAGAACTAGCAGAGATCTATTCAAGCAGTAATATTAAGGCATAAGAATATTGGTTTGTGCGTTATGAAGTACTAAAGCAATTGTTCATTGAAGATTTCCAGAGAATTTCTTATGCTCCTCTTTTCCGTCTGCCCCAAGGCCACACATAGGCATGAAACATAGATGTGTTCCCACATACCACAGAATGATATTGTTCATGAAACAGCATTACGCTGATCCCAAAACTCATTTGCACATTTCTAAATTACATTGAACTTACTATGTCAAAAATATACCTATTTTTTTTATTTTAAGAACAAGACAAAACAAAAGTGAATCAAAAGTTGGTGTTGTCTACAAAGGCAGACACAGAGTACCAGCTTTTACTAAGATTAATATTAAGACTATTAAAAAAAAATTAGCCTCCATTTAAAAAACTATGTATTTGTCACTGGGGATATAAGAAACCAGGATAATCTGGAAATGATGTCAGAATCTGCAGATTTAGAATTCAGACCTTTTGTTTTTAAAATAAACTACATTTTTTCTTACTGTTAAGAACAACTGAAATTTGATGTCTCCCTAAAAAGGCAAACTTGGACCTGACTGATATCAGTTTTTCATAACAATGTATCCAAATTATTAAGATCAAAACCTGATTGTAAGAACATGTCACTGAGAAAGTAATTCTTTTACAACAAAAACTACCTTCAGATGCCCTATCAAACCAGACATTTAGACAATCTGGAAACCTTTTTTCTAGAAAAATAACCAAACACAAGCTCTGGGTTCTTTCTGAAATAAAATAACACTCTGGAGATAGATAGATTTTCTGTAGCAGTCACTTTAAAGAGAAAAGCTTGCTGCTCTGTAATAGCATAAGATTAAAATGTTTCCCTCTTTTAATTTACCTCAGTAAGATGGAAAGTTTTGTGTCTATGAAGAACCATTTGCATCCTTGAAATTTAACACAGGAGGAAAAAAGGAGGTGTCTAAAATTTGTTTTAAATCTAGTTATAAAACTAAAATAACCTCTCTTGTAGGAGCAAGCCTGTGCACGACAAACTCAGTGTGGACATTTCTTTTAACAGTCCTTAATTCATCGTAGCTGTAAGTGTATTCCCGCTTCACAAATGAGTAAGGTATTTGCAAAGCATTCTGTACACAGGTTACTTACCAGTTAGATAACATGTTATATAGGGAGAGTTTTTAGAATGCATAATCAACCTAAAAATCTTAGACTCTCCATTCCTGCCATCTTCTCTTGTGTCTTACTGATAGGCATTGCCATGGTGGGAAATAATTATCAAGTATCTATGGACAGAGCTACAAAGATCTTTACCAATTTTATTAGTGTTGGTGGTGAGGCTTTAGTAGAAAATAATTTCAATGTCACAACAAATTGTAGAATTACTTCTGGTTAACTTCATACCCCATGGACACAATGGGCTTCATTAAGCGTGCAGCGTTTGAACAGAAATGCACTGCATTTTGTTCCAGCTGTCAAACTACTATGCATTACGCTATGACATAGTCTCTGAAGATTTACAGTGTGGAAGATGATTTTTTTAATTCAAACGATAACAGCATTTTCACAATACCATACATATATTTCCTTGTTCTTAGAAATAAATATAACTTACTTCTTCCCATTCTGATGTGAAGGAAGGTGTTCTTTCTGAATTCCCTTTGGAGCACTGCTGGCTTGGTGTGGGTTCACTCCAGTTGCTTCCTGCTTTTTTGTCATTTGGTGGATGGGTGATAAGATTAGAATCAGATTTTGACACATTTTTACACAAATGCATTTCAAGCAAAGTCTTTGGAAAAGATCGTATTCTCCCAAGCGTGCACGCTCGCTCAACAAATCCCCCCGTGGTGATAACCCATTGTTCACTTATCCTGGTTGATGTGCCAACCAACGTATGATTTTCTACTGGTTTAGTTTTAGTATGAAATATGGTTCTGTTAACAACTGGTGGTTTTTTTTTCTTAACAGGTGGATCAGTGTTGCTTTCTTTCTGTAGCTGTATCTGCTGAACTGTGCTCTTGCTCAAAATGTTTTTCCCTAGTGGACCACTGCACTGGTTTACTTTGCTGTACAACTGGAATGGATTATCAGGTGGGTCACACGCAGGCGATGATCCATGGAGTAAACCCGCAAACTGTTCAGCAGGGTGTCCTTCAGGAAGCTCACTTTCAGTGGATGCTTCTCCTTGGCAAACACGCTCTGAAATGAGAGATTACTTTGTATAAAAATAGGTAGATAAAACACTGCAAACAACAAAACCCTTACTCTCTGCAAAGTGACTTTTTTATGCTGTTCGGCTCCTTCTTACATACAGAAACAAAAGATACTTATGGCATGAAACGACTTAGTCTCTTAAAAAAACAATCCTCTCCTTAAACTTAACTATTTTATCTTGTCTGAAAACCAGCCAAAACCTATCAGTGCTACAAATAAATTCCATGAAAACACAAATTTATAAGACAAAATTCCATTGCTATGCCATCAAGCTAATGGTTGTCTCATTTAATTTGCTATTAAGTTGAAACGTGCACAAATTATACAGTTTATTACGATGAATTAGCTAGTTAGTTTCTAGGTAGTAAAACACATGAAGAACCGGTATTGTCAGGAGTATTGTTAGCAATTTTAGCTCTTATAGTCATTATAATAATAGTGAATTTAAACTATGACACCTTTTTACAGACAGTCTCTAAAGAATAAATTTGAGTGTTGATTTTATTTCTGGGAACTTTTGCAAATAGATTCAGAGTAATAGTAACCATTAAAAAAAAAAATAACAAAAAACAGGAAATCAGGTCTTTTTGAACCAAGTTTTATATGCAATTTAGTATACACAAAAAATAAACTACAGAAAAAATGCACTTTTTGGAACAGTCAGAGTGGATTATTAAAGATTTATAGCTCTTTTTATGCCTGTTGCTGTAAGGACTAGGAGGAGAATTTAAAAAGGGGTTGGAGGAAAAAAATTGACCTTTTTCAATTTGTACTGCCTCATTTACAGTACTAGTATAGATAACATCACTTTATCCATATAGTATTAATTAATATATTCTACTCAGAATAACTGTGTCCCCACTACCAGCTGCATCTCTATAACTACTTTGTTAATGATAAATACATTCATCTTATTGTTGCTAGAAGTTGTATGCACATATGTAGACTCTATCTGTAGGACTGTATGCATAGCACTAGCTATGAGAAGGAATCAAACATAGCCTTATGTAATAATTTGCAAAGAAATGAAGCGGTTTTCTCCTATTTGCTGAAATATCTGCTTGCAAAAAAAAAAAAATTAAAAAAATCCCAAACCAAAACCAAATGCCCAAAATTTCAAAACATCACTTCTAAAAGAAAGCAGAATTTGATTATATGAATGAAAGAAAGATTTTGGTGTGTGTTTCAAAACATCATCAGCTCTCTGCCTAGTCAGCTGCTTAAAAATATACCATTACTTTTTCTTATTTGGTAAAATATCATGAAAAAATTCTAGCCAAGTTTATAAGTAAAATCTAAGAAAACCTACTTTTCTTTGGTAAACAACTGACTAGAATATAGTCTTAAGATATTTTGCAACTAAAATGATGTAGGGCTTTATGGCAAAAGATGGTATGGGGGACTTGATAAGAGCTTAAGGAATCAATAATGCCAGAAAAGCTCTTTTTTGGGGAACGGACATGGGGCATTCTCATTTTCTTTGATTTCTGAAAGTTGCTGAATTAATTGTATGTCTGCATTTTTGAAATTAAAATTAAAACTAAATTATGCAAACAATGATTGACTTCGGTATTTTTCCTTCACATGAAAAACTCAGTAGCCGGGATTCTGCTCCAGATTGACGTATCTTATTTTACATGTCTACATGGGTAAAAAGTAAGTAAACTTTCACCAGTCAGAGATCAGATTGATAGTGGATCGTAGAGAGTAAAGCTACATACCATACGTTGTGGCAGTTTAGTACAGTTATTTTATTGGGCATATGCAAGTATGTATATTCTACTGTATATATAACTTTCATCTTTAAAATACACATACACATATAAGAAAGTCAGGAAAGATAAAAACGAAGGTTGTCTATGTAACCTTTAGTCTTCTTATGCAAAAGCAGCATGGTATTTCACTTCTTATATCATCACCTACTATTTAAAAGAACCTCCAACATACCAACTGCCCATTTTGTGTTCAAAATGAAGTCCTGCCAGTGATAGAGAAGCACTTCAATACCTTATATTTTCTTTGTTCAAAAAGAATGGTTCTATTGCCTATTTATTGCACAACATTCAAATTCTTTGAATATCAAATTCCTTAGATTTTTTATGATGCCTATTATCTATGGGTTCACAATTATGAATTTGTATCTTTACAGGGTAAGGCTGTAGTGTGATAACATCCCAGTTTCATAAATTGGAAATAAAGGACAAGGATATAATGCTGAAAATGTCCACAAATTTGGGGCATTCAATTTTAAATTCTTTTAAGATTTGCCTTGTTCAGAGTACTTAAAATTGAATAACACAGAATATAGCACAATTGCTATTGACCTCAGTAGTTAAGTCAAATCCCTAATGTCTCAAATTCAGCTGCCAAAAAACAAATACTTCTAATGACCATTTGGATAAAGTTGGGTCTGTCTTGATCAGCATAACAAAAGCTCTGTCAGATATTGAACATTCTGTCTGTGGTGTTCAGCTACCTTAGCTGTCAGTTCTTTTCCTTGATACTTTTTTACTTTTTGCTTTAACTAAGAGCTTTGTTAATTATATTACAAAGGAAGCAAAGATGTCATAGGTGCCTTCTTCACTCCATGATTTTGAGCAATGCAAACCACATCTACGATGAACAATGAAAAAGACTGGATTTGCCAGGAAAAAAAAAAAAAAGTCTAATGCTCTTTTAATACAGATTTGTACTATTATTTTAGCTTCATAGTGCTGTTACTGCTTAATACTTTTATGTTCTGGGAATAGTAAGAGTACAGAGAAGGGCTAAACCTGTGCTCTAAATAGTATAGTAGCCTGCACAGGAGGAAAGAAATAATCCATGAAATAGATAGTGATAAAACTACTTGCTTTCTGTCTTATTTCAGTGGAGTATTTTTTGACCTAAGACCTGAAGCATGAGATACTGAATAACCTCTTCAAACTCCATCATATCTAAAACTGAAACTACTTTTCTTCATTGCTTATACAAATTCCCCAACATCTCAGTCTCAAGAACTTGAAGCATGAGAAAGTCTAAACAGGATCATATAATACTTCTACTGTATCCTTGCTAAAATAGGCAACTTTACAGAAGAAAAAAAAAAAACAACAAAAAAATCTCCCTGAGCTTTTAATAATTACCCATATGAGAGATTGTAATTTTTTATTGTTGCATATTCCTACCGTTAATTTTAAGACAACTGATACTGTATTCAGTATTTCTTCTGAGGCTTAGTGGTGATGTGTTCTATGTATTATTTTCTGCCTGTTTTTAAACAGATCAAAATTATTCTTGTTCTTTTGAATACTGCTGTGTATTAAAAAAAAATCCTTTAATTGAGATGTCTATACTGATAATTGATATTCTGTGTGATTAGAACCGATCTTAACACTACTGATATTTCTGAGAAATTCAGACTCTCCGTTTCTATCATATTCTATCCCCTAACTTCATCATATATTTTTGAGCTTTTTCATTAGATGCTTTATATTTATTTTTTCAACCAACTTAACTGGGACCGAGAAATAGTATATGCAATTACAATGCATAGGTCTATACTCAGTGAACAGCAAGTCAATACTAGTTTTTCTTTCTCACAGGCTTGTGTGAGGTCTTCTGAGTAGAAAGAGCATGAGAATACCAGAGAGAAAGAATAATAGGTAGAGAAGTTCAAGAGCTTTGATTGAATCCCAATGGAGAGAAATTCTCTGCTTATGAGAATTTTTTTTTGTTGCAAAATATTTTAGTAATCTTTAAAAAAAAAGCCAACATAGATCTTATGTCCTAGCCAGATATTGTCTTTCTTACCACCTTATCTTTGTACTTGCAAATAGTATCCTAAATACCAAAACATAAACAGAAGTAATTTCTACGATTTTTTTAGTGTTATTACAAGTGCACATACAGCTTACCCATCTGAATGGATTACTTCTGAAAATCACTGTGATACTGTCATATCTGCATTGCAAGGAAAACATTTATATTTGGAACTACAAATAAATTCAGTTCTGCCATAATCTCAAAGCCACAAATACATATTGCTATTATCACCAGTTTGTATACAACCAAACTGGTACTTAGACAGCAGATTGCAATTCAATGAGCTATTTATTTACACACTGATGCACCCCAGCAGAGTTGCTTGCAATCCATATATAGAACTCTGTGGAATACCATTTCTCACTTATAGCATTTGAGTTATAATTTACAGATGCTTCATCAAACTCACGTATATATTTTCTGAATCTGACTCCAAGACTGCAGAGCATCTTAAGAAAACCAGAAGCATACTAAATACTGTGAATTTCACACTTATGTAAAGTTTGAAATCAGTTTATTCACATTTATATCTCATGAGAGTCCATGTTCAAAACTAAAGCACATTCAGAAGAAGAACAGCTGTTAGTAATAATGAAAAGAGCTGTAATAGACACATTATAATGACAGAATTACATCTCAAACAGGCATTGCTGTTGCTATGGCACAAGTTTCTAATGTAAAATAAAAATCCACTAGAAATCTGTTCTATAGCTATGGTAACAACTGTATTGTGACACCCGTACAATTAATCCGTTGAAGTTCCATTTTCATTTGATCCAGAAACGTTTTCAGCAGCACACTCTGCACGTGTTTTATCTGCCCAAAACTGTATTCTCAACTGCCTTCTCCACACACACTGTTGATTGATAAAACTATCAGTCACAGCTGAATAGTACTTGGAGAGTATCTTCTTTCAGAAATCAAGTTTGAATGGTAAGTATTGCTATGTTATTGGTTGTATTGCCGAAGTAATATCATAAAATAGGATGACCAGCAAAAAGAGGCATAAGACAGAAAATTATAGTATTTAAAAACTTAAGAAGCAATACTCAGGAAGCCATTATCTCACACAGAAAACATCAAGGTGCTCTAACCAAGCTCCAGCTCTTTGATGGCAGCATGTTAGCTGCAGATATCTTTGATGTGGCACTGCAGTATTTTCTCACTCTAGTTAAATGTTATAGCAAGGTACCATGGACCTGTGTGGGAGATATAACAACACAATTACTAAGCAACTAATGAAGAATGTGGGCTTCTACTGTCATCAGCAAGAACACAGAAAAGCAGCAACAGTCTCCAGACAGATTTCTGTTTCTCCTGCTTCCTCCTAAATCTAAAGAAACCACAAGAAGGTGGCTTGCAAGGTTAGTGTTTGCAGTCTTCAGGCTCTGTGCTCAGGTTCCAACATTACCAGCTTCTCAAAGCCATACAGTGACTTAGAAAATAAATTAAAAGTCTCTGTGGATTGTGTGTTTGCTCTTATAACTGCCAATTCAACCACTTGACATCACAGACTGCACTTGACTGTGTACTATTTTACTGCCTCATTATTGCTACCTTGGTAATTTCACTATCCACATTCTACCCATCTGTTTCACAATGGCCCATCAGGATCTACGAAATATGAGAAAGACGGGGGAAAGATAGTTCTGTATAGAGTTTTCTAAACATTGCTTGCCAGCCTCTAAAGAAGAAAAAACCTTTCAGTGAGGAAAGATATTAGTTGGCAAATGCTGCTAATTCTAGCCACATTAGAGTACTCAAATATAGTTCTTGCCCAAAATTTCAGAAATAGCAGTGTAATCTGGTGCAAGCAGAATTAATTCTAAGTCCCACAGAGACATAGCAACTCTCCTATACATTTTCAGAAATTCGTTTTGATACTCACATATTCTGTTTTTTTCAGGGGGACATAGATGTAATTTTTACAGAGATCATAAAGGGTTAATCTTTAACTTCAAAATTAAACCTAGAAAAAAATATAGAGCTGCAGCTGCCACCTCCATAATGCTGTTTCCATGAGAATTTCTTTCTGTGTGACTATATAAGGCATGGTTCCTAGACGTCTTAATGGCAGTCAGCCTCTCATGAACCGTCACATTTTACAGCACAAGAATCTGCTTTATACCTGCTCATCAAAATAAGAATCCTTCAGAAAACTAACATGTCAACATGTTTATAGACTAAAAATTTCAGGCAGATAATGTTCAGCATCTCCCAGGTGAAACACTGGACTAATTCTACACCCATGTTTAAGTTAAAATTTTATGAGAAAATTACAATGGTACCATGCAACCAAAAAAAAAAAAAGGATTTCTTTGTAACACTCAAGCAATCTTTCATAAGAAATTCTGAGAAATGAATGGAAATTGATGCAAAAGGTAATTTTGCAGAAAGATCACATATAATTGCTTTGAGAAATTGAATTGAGAATTCCGTAGTCTTTTTGCAGGAGAAAGCTAGCAGTTGAGTGGGCTGCAACTGTGATCAGAAAGTACATGTTAATTTGACAATGTAGTACAGCAAGGAAGAGTAATAGAAGAGAAAAATTTGGTGGCACTTAATATCCAAAATCAGTGCAAAGCAATAGGAATGTGACAGATGAAATCTTGAAACCATATTTTGTTGATGACTTCAGTGAAACCTTGTGAATTGTTCCACTTCTGATATTTCACACCTCAAATGCAAAGTAGGAATGACAAAGTCCTCCACCAACTGGGAACAAAACATATTAACTGTCAAGGCAAAAGACACCAGAAAAATAATGTATGAGTTTTAGAATGCTGTTTCTAAAAAGAGATATTGCTCATCAATTTCAACACTTGTATTTAGACGGAAGAATTTGCCTAAGTAACAATTCAGTTTCCCAGAGCATGAGACAAAAGCAGAAAGTATACAAAATATATATTCTGACATTTGCACTGATCTCTGTCTTTTCTAAACTTGGTAAAGAAAGTATTTCTGATCTGATTAGTATTTCTAAGATACTTTAGATGTGATACAAGGTAGTTTGCTTCTCCTCATTCCACATACAAGCTCATTTATGATCTGTTTTATCTTATGTTTCAAAGCCAGCAAGAATGGAGTCAATGTTTTTGTAAGAAATAACATAAAAGAAAGGTTTATAGCAATTTCATCGGTTCCTCAAACTAGAAATACCTGAAGCAAGACAGGCCTAAAATGTTACTATTGCTTTATTCTGCCCCTACTTGTATTTCACTCAGTATGAAGATTGATGAACAAACATCAACTACTATGTTTACCTGTAAACTAAGGATTCAGATCAGCCACATCTAATCTTCCTATCATATATGTATGTCTAAGAGGGCAGAGACAGAGGAGAGGCAAAAAAGTAGAATAGTACAGATTTCCTAAAAACTTTGTACAGCGATAAATGCTACTCAGGCAGGCTACTGTGAAGTGGAAGCTTGTATGAACACAGAGAAATTAGAGGATCACCATCATATACATTTTTTATCTCCTTCAGAAGAATCCCTTCAAAATCTTTGTGGAATGAACCAACAGTTAGAAGACTTATATTTAAACTATGAGGTGAGCTCACGTGTCTCCTTCAAAGATGAGGGACCTGAGAGTGAAAATGCCAGGAATGGTTTGGGTTTTGTTTTTTTTTCTTTTTTTGTTGTTTTGGTTTTTTGTTTGTTTGTTTGTTTGTTTTTGTTTTGTTTTTGGTTTTGGTTTTGTTTGTTTTTTTGTGTGTTTGTTTTTTTTTGTGTGTGTGTGTTTTTTGTTTTTTTTTCAATTGGATTGGACACAATCTATTTGACCTCCTTGGACCTATCATTTTATTCCTAATTCAGTGGATCATGAAGACCTAGGGGGAGGTCCATGGGAGATACTTGGGCTTCCTTTGTACTTAAAACAACAAATAATGACGCTTCATTCACAGCAGTAGATTTTTCTATTGGCCACACCAGTTATGCTAATGTCAAATACTGCCTACGAAGGTATCTGAGCCACTGTTTCTCTTTGAGGTATAAGAGACCTCCATTCTTCTGGTTCTGGTCACTGTGGTCAGTCAAGAAATAGATGGTTCCTAAGTTTTGAATGGGTAAGGTGAAAGAATGTGCTACACTTCTCTCAGCACTTCTCACTGAACACTTAGAAACATTACTTTTTTATTTCATGTGACAACAAACTTCCAAACTTCAGTAGTTTTCATAATAGAAGTATCTCCTAGATGATGATTTTAAACACTTCTTCAGTATTGGATGTCAAACACTTCATATTTGTCCTTTGAGATTTTAGGATATCTCTTTTTGTTGTTTCAGTCTTGGAAAAGGACTCACTTTCAGCACATATATATTAATTTGGGTAAGAGTAGCCTGCTTCAAACTGTCTGTTCTAGAATATTTGTTTTCAGTCACTATAAAAGAAAGGTCTAAGCTCTTGGACTCACCTTTTTACACACACTCCTTTCTTCCCCCTCTCCACTCACTCCTATCCTTCTCTTAAACCCTACAAATAGAAAAGTTAATAAAACTGACAGAGTGGCTAAGTCCTTCATCAGTCAGACATACAAACACGGGAAGAAAGACCAGACCTACTATCTTCTCAAATACATTGTTCTGTACCTTGGGTGCTAAGTTGTCTCTCACTTCCATAGATTTCACAGTTTAAGCCTCAAAACATCTTCCTATAGAGTATTTCTAAAACATGGCCCCTACCTGTCCTGCTTAAAGTTGTTTCTCAAACCATTTTCTTGTATTTATTAAATTTCAGGCCCCTGCTTTTGACCAATTCAAGAGCTCTTCTACAAAAGTCACCTTCTTGGTCCATTGCACTGAGCATGTTACAAGCTTTCACACTCACTGTTAATTTTAAGGCAATTTTTGGCATACAATTTCTTTCTTGATAAGCCTTCAAAGTCATCAAATAATCAATTCCTGTTTTTCATGTGCTAGCAGTGCCCCATTATTACTGTTGTGATATTTTTATATGTGCTGAGAAGTCATATAGCAGAATTTAATTGTTCTAATATTTCATGATTCAAAGGGACTGTAAAACAACTGTATATTTCAACTACATTGACAGATGAAGAAAAATTAACATTAGTATACATTATGCTTCTGAAAAACACAGTTCTTGGCACTGCCTCAAGCCCACTGCTGCTCCTGCTACACAGACTGGTGTAGGTTCAGAATTGACTTGCTTTGAAATAACACTTTTCCAGTGTTTTCTTTGATGAAGTTCTGCTTTGGCAAATTGTCTGACCTATCAAAAACACTCAAGAGAACTGAGTATGCAGAAGTAGTTCATTAAGTCAATCATAATTAACAAATAATTGCAGAAACAATATTACAATTGTTTTAATTAGCGTATTCTTCGTTTGGAACAAACTGGAAATCAAATAATCACAGTCTCCAGAGAAACTCACACAAGTTACTTAGCTACTTTCTGTTCTCTTTTAAGAAGCAAACAAGCATCACTAGCAGCTCAACATAACAAACAGCACTGTAACAGATACCAGAACAAAACCTGGCAGATGTTTTCTTTCTCTTCTTTTTTTCTTAAAAAAAAAATTAAAAAGAAAAAAGCCAATTTTATTTTTAAAATAATGAGAAATTACAATGAAAACATTTTGATATTTTTTCTGTTTAAAAGTGGGCAAACATGATATTGCTCTCCTACTGTAATACCAGGAAAGAAAAAAGATTGGCAGAAGAAAGAGAGAGGAGAGTAAGAGGAAAAAAAAAGAAGCACCCTGGCATCCTGCAGACCAAAGATTCTAAACCCAGAATTTTTTGATGAGACTTTCAAATTACAATTGGTCCTGAAAAAGACATTTTCATATGCAAAGTGCTTTTATGATTTTTTAATTAGTTTTCAAAAATCTCATGCAGAAACAAGGACAAAATGCCAAGTATCTAGCCAACTCGTGTATCTTGAAAGCATTTTTGTGTAAACACCTACTGTAAAGAAGCACAG
Source organism: Forpus xanthops (assembly GCA_032466535.1). Taxonomy (NCBI): domain Eukaryota; kingdom Metazoa; phylum Chordata; class Aves; order Psittaciformes; family Psittacidae; genus Forpus; species Forpus xanthops. The sequence goes on from JASSUY010011181.1 coordinate 22,940, forward strand.
TCAAAAAGACTTGAGATGGTCACTTCCAAAATAGGTTATCTTGAAGATTATAGTATCATTAGCACTTCAGCTTATGTTAGTTAATTATTCTGCCTATGTGCAACAACCTAAGTGAAAGAAAGCTGAAGGTGATAGGAATAAGTGACACACATTAGGTATTTCCAAGGAGAATGACAAGAGAATTTATTCCAGGGAATAAAGGGTGAGGCAAAATTTAAAGTAATTGGGATAGCTACAGTACTGCTAAATAAGGAATGAATATGCGGAGAGAAGATACATACCGGCTTTTTTTTTTTTTTTGAAAACAACTCTCTTTCTTCCAACTTTCCTTGTGGATATTTATTATAACTCTGACAAACTTATTTTAAAATAAATAACCACCTAAAACGTATGAAGAAATATGCTATGTGTTTTCAAACCAAAATTAACACCACAGATCTGACAACTGATGAATGAAGATTAAAAGTAAACTTTAAGTGAAACTTGATTTAAGTGCACCTAACCTCGGAGTCATTCTATCAATAAAAATTCCAAAATATCTAATTGCAAGTGCCTTCAAAATATTTCTGATCTGAACTTTTATTGGCTTTGTCATTTTATAGCAGCCCAAGGCATGCAGTAATCACCATAGAGAAGTACACAAGTCTGAATCAAATTAACCGCCTGCTTCTTAAAACTGGAACCTTCCACTTCAGTTCAATCATACTTTATACTAAAGGAAACGGCAATGTTTTTACCACATGAAAGACAAAGATTCAGCACAGACCAGTAATTTCTAAGGTCTGATATTTTTTGTCAGCTTTTAAAGTCAATTAATTGATAACTATTATAGAAGAAAAACTATCACTTGTACAACTTTATTTTGCAATTCTTAGATGAAGAGTTGTAGAGTAGTACCATTTTTTTCCTACATAACTAACCCTCTAAGAATTCCCATTGAAAAGTAAGAACTCTAAGCCTTTTGTGGTATGAGTTCTCCTTAATTTATCTTGAGTGTAAGAGGGACTGAATCAGAGGAAGTAAAATATTTTGTCTTCATTGTGGGTGTGGAAGTACCATTGTACACCAAGATGCGGGAGGTGTATAGTGGGGAGGTGATTCTGTCCCTGTACTTCACTCTGATGAGAGCCATCCTGGAGTACTGCTCTGGATCCTCAGTACAGGAAAGATACAGCCCTCTTGGAGAGGGTCCAGAGGAGGGCAACAAAAATGATCAGATGGATGGAGCACTTCTATGAGGAAAGGCTGAGAGAGTTGGAGTTGAGTGTGAAGAAGAAAAGGCTCTGGGGAGACTTTATTGCAGCCTTCCAATACTTAACGGAGGCAGATAGGAACAAACATTTTAGTAGGACCTATTACAGTAGGACAAGGAGTGATATTTCTAAACAAAAAAAAAAAAAAAAACAAACGGTTGATTCAGACTGGATATAAGGAAGAAATTTTTTATTATGAGGGTGATGAAACACTGGCACAGGTTGCCCACAGGGGTTATAGATACCCCATCCCTGAAAATGTTCAATGTCAGGATGAATGGGATTCTGAGCAACCTGACCTAGTTGAAGATGTCCTTGCTCATTGCTGTGGGGTTGAACTACATGGCCTTTAAAGATTCCTTCTAACCCAAAGCATTCTATGATTCTACAGATTTTAAAGGTATGCATCAGACAAAGGCTCTTGGCTGGTTAAAGTGAACTACAGCTTAAGGCAATGGTAGTCCATCTTCTTCTGACAGTACAATGTCTCTAAAATGAATATACACACAAAATTAAAAAATTTAGGTCAGAAAGTACCATTTGTACCTGTCCTGCATAGGAGAGCATAGAACAAGGATTTTCATCTCCCTGAAAAATATGCACATCCAACAGCAGACCCAAAGGAGTTCATAAAGATGATGAACCCAGTTCTTAGGCATTGTACAGATCAGCTAGTGGCCCCACTCCAAGGACATTAAATATGAAATTTTTTTTTTTCAGTTTTAATCACAGGATTATTTTTCATAAATTAATGTCTATTGACGTATTTGTAAAAGGCAAAACCCCTATGATCACATTTAATTTCTATTTCATGCTGCCTTCTAAGTGGAATATGCAAAAATGCTGCTTGAAGATTTTGGGGAAAAAAAGAAAAGAAAAACAAAAAAGCACTTAACGAAAAGCTAAAGTGCCTGAGAAACAAAAAAATAAGAATAGTGAATCAGAAAAGGGGAGTGGGAAAACACAGAAGTGGAAGCTAAGGGAAAATCTGAATTCTAATTACAGAGAACTATTGCATGTTCACTACTGCACTACTGTGTGCCTTTGGTCTTGCTATATCTGTGTCTCCTGTCAGGAAGCTCATTTGCTCAAGATACTGAAATGAGATGTCTCTTTCTTCCACTTCTGTCATGTTCCTCTCGCATATAATCACAGCCACTGCAAATCTAAATTACTATCCAGGTGCAAGATGAGTTTTTCAGATACTTGTTGACTGGACACAGCTCAGCTTACTGTCTCTTTATAGATGAAGTGAATTGCATGGAACTATTAGTTTTACTGTGTAGCTTGCCTGAGGTTAATCATGTTTAAATGCAACTTTTCTTACACAAATAATAATAACTATTTTTTGGTATTTATTACTATTATTTTGCATTTAATTAAGGCATAATAATGATTATTATTTTGGCATTTGATTTTGCTCCTCTAGTAGACCTAAAGATTTGTCCAAGACAATTTTTGGAGTAAGTCATAATAATGTCAGTAACACAATCATGGGAAAACTTACGAAAAAATCAATGACAAGTTTACAGTAGCTGAAGTACCACTGGAAAACTACATACTGATTCAATTAAAAATAATAAAACAACCCCAAATACTTTTAAATTATTTTATGATAGGTATAGTTTTTCTTTGCTATCATAACTACATGACAGATGTCTTTTTGTATTAAAGCTGTATATTCTGTGAATTTTCTTAAAGTTTTTTTATATTCACTCAATAATCCTTTCTGCTATGCCATGTGGGAAGCTCAGCCATGCTTTTCTGAGCCGTAAACTGAGTTGTAAATACAACTGATTGTTAAGACAAGATAACCGTCAGTCATTAAGTCAGAATTCCTTTCAAAGTCATCAGAGACACCTTCTTGATCCTTATACCCTTATTCCTTTTCTGTGCAATCTTACATACAGACTGCGTCTTGATGCCTGAACAAAGATTACTGTATTCATGGTCCTCAGCTCAAATTCTTAAGTCCCAAATGTTTTTTTCTCCTTCAATTACTGCAAGTCTCCAGAACTATATGAAAACAAAGAAACAACATATAAATCCCCAAAAAATAGTACAGAGTTCAGGCAGTAAAAAGCTGAAAGACAAGCTTTCCACACTGCTGAAAGCAAATACCAAGATTATAGCTGATCTCTGGACCAAAACGGAGAAGTTACCACTTTGGGCTTTCGGTCTTCAAGAATTTCAACAGTATCTGAAAAACCAATGAAAAGATCACCCAAGCAACAGTCTGAAAAGAGGACAGAAGGTGTCAAAGTGAAGAAACAGAATACCAAAGGCATTTTTGACCTGCTTCTTAAACCCATGTCTCTCTTGCAAGACTAAACACATTAGTTTAGTCCCCATTAGTACACAGACTTATTTTTTGGCATCACAAACACTGCAAATCAGAAGGTACACTTACAGAATCTACTTTCCCTTATGCAGACTTTACAGAGTGAACGCCAACCTAAAAATGTGAAATTTCATCCTACACCTTCATGAAACTACAAAAGCATTCTTGGAGGTCACAACAAAGAAATGAATGGGGATAGAGGGAAAAAAAGAAAATAGTTTAACCAGGTAAATCAGTTGGGTAAATTGGGTTATATCATTGTAATACTATTATAAAATGTAAGGATTTTCACAGTGCTTTTCAGCTGTTTGGTGAGCTACAAAATTGTACCTCATATCCTCTGCATTCTTCAGAAAAAGGTAACACTGACCATGTTTGTGACAGGGCAACAGAAAAGTTTGGAAGTGTTATGCCTGAGATTGTTATTGTTCTTCTTCCTCTACAACTCGGAAGACTATTAATACAATTAGGGTCCTACATATTCTTAAAATAAACTGGTGAACTAGGCAGACTTTATTTCTTAATGTCATGTAAAAATTTTACAATTGATTTGAAAGCATCAACCGTATCATGGGGTGCATCAAAAGGAGTAAGACCAGCAGATCGAGGGAGGTGATCCTGCCCCTCTACTTTGCTCTTGTGAGACCTCACTTAGAATATTGTGTGCAGTTCTGGTGTCCTCAACATAAAAAGGACATGGAACTGTTGCAACAAGTCCAGAGGAGAGCCACGAGGATGACCAAGGGGCTGGAGCACCTCCTGTATTAAGATAGGATGATAGAGTTGGGGCTGTTCAGGCTGGAGAAGAGAAGGCTGCATGGAGACCTCATAGCAGCCTTCCAGTATCTGAAGGGGG
>JASSUY010011181.1:32906-74595 GCA_032466535.1 Forpus xanthops
AAAGTGGGGGGGGAAAAGAAGGTTGGGAGGAGTGAGTGGGCAGGCAGATTGATTTACGCCTCAAACCACGACACAATCTAATTTTTTATTTTGGAAGCCTAGTATTATATTAAGCTGCATTTTTCTATTCTGGTCACACTGGTAATATGTAAAGTTTTACCAGGATGCAAAGCTTTCTATTTATTTATTACATTTACTTATGTCATACTGCGAAGATACACAAGTCTTTCAAAACCAAACTGTATAATGAAACTGTTCAAACCCAGAATGCAAACCTGCACACAGTTTAAATGCAATTTACTAATCTTTCAAATACTGAAACTAAATAAAGCCACAAACCCAATTTGGTTTGGTATTTACATTTGAGTAGAGATTTTTTTCAATGGGGTCTGCAAGTGATTAGTCAGTTTTCCCCTACAGTAAGTATATTAATATTTCTCATTAGCAATCAGAAGCATAAAACAGATTTGTTCAATCTGAATGTAGAACTGGTTAATAATATGATAAACAACTAAGAGAACTAATTTTGCTGTCAATTCTATATCCTGGCAATTACCAATTAAACAGGCTGGACTTTTTTCATGTTAATTGGTGGTCGTTTAAAAAAATAAATTGTGGAAATTTTTTTTTTTCTTCCCCAAGAAAAGTAAAGTATTTTGAAATTTTTTCTTGAAAAAGATCAGGTTTACACCTAATCATGCCTTCTTCATAACTTCATTCATTTGAGCTGACTAGTTGACTTCAACTTACGGGTATGAAAGCAAAGTCATCTCTATATGGAAAAGCTACATGGATTGGTGTCTCTCTAAAGACAGTCTTTCCTGATACTTACATAGCCACAGGTTTGGATTTCCAGTTCAGGTTTTAAGTATTTTAAAAGACATCCTCTCACCCATCCATAAAGAAGAGACAGTTTATACATGCAAAAAGCAAAATAATCACCTACTTTAGGAAAAAGTCTGTTTTCAAACAATAAATAATCTTTGTACACAGTTCTTCCTTTGGTAGCAGAGACACGTTGAACAGAGACTTGGCTTTTTCATACTCACACCCAGCCTAAGAAAAACTTGTGGAGAGCCCCTTTCACAGTTTTTTAATGCTTTAGGGCCACCAAAATGCTCTCTTTTACACTAAGGATTATAATGATGCATTGCTTAAGGAACACAAGGAAAGGAAAAACAGAGCCCACAAACCCATCATCTCTCCCTCCAGGTACCAGAAAAGTGCACTCCAAGAACTGAGCTAAAAGCATCAGAGTTCATTATCCACATGGGCAGGAAAGTTACGCTCTATTAATTTATGCTAAATTCACATTTGATTTTCTTCACCACTAAAAGGAATAAAAAAGGAATAAAAGTTTTCAATTTTCTTTTCACTGTATGTAAGCATCTTCCTAAAATACCTTCTCATTGCCTCAAATTTTATTGAAAATGAAGTACGGAACATCTGATATTTCATCTCTCTGGAAAATATTAATGCATAAAAAAATAAAACCGCATGACAAAAGCTGCTTACAAAATGAATGCGAGATATCAAGTATTTAAAGCCAGGAAAGGCAACGTTAGTAAGAATTTCAACTTTTCTCATTGAATGAACTCATAACCCCCAAATCTTTTTAATATACCATTTCCCTGGTTTTCACATTACAGCATCTGAACTGAAGAGTACTTAGTCTAATCAATACATTTAAGAATAAGTAAAGAATGTTAACTTGGTTATCTTAATCATGTTATTTCATGCTATTTCATGTTATGTTAATCATAGTTATTTCTGATTTTTCACATATTCCAATATAATCTATGAACAACATTTTGGTGCAAATTAAACAGAGGTAGGAGACTTAATTCAAACAATTTGATATTCTCAATTTGCAGCAAAACATTTTGTTGGAGTCTTGTTTAATACTTCACTTTCTGTTTAATCCCAAAGGAGAAGCAGTTAGGAGCCTCTTTACCCACAACAGCTGAAATGTGAAGACGACCAATAGGACCCCTAAAAATGTCCTACCCAGGAACACTGCTTTGCAGTTACACATATTTTGGGCGAGACTTGATGTGTATGCAGAGAACATGAAGCTCTAAGAAGAGTTTGTGATCATCTGCACATCTCCATGTTTAGCATATTCTCTGTGTGTCTCCCTGGTTCTTGGTCCTTTTGCTTTCTCCCTCACAATTCCCCTATGAGAACAGAGCTATGAGAACTGACCTCATCCAATGCAACATATCCAGCTTCATATTTCCTAGGACAGCCCTCACTATGAAACAGCACAGGTTTTTTCTAGTCCAGAGCATTTTATTCACTTTATGCTTTGTAAAGTATGATGGGCAATGCTCTCCTTACATGGGCACTCAAGACTGGGAGCTCTGCACAGCACTGACTGCATTCAGGCTAGAAGCAAGGAAGAAAGCATCAGCCACATCCTGGTCCTGGCATTTTGCTGGTTGCTTAGGCAACCTGGCTCCACTGCAATGAAACAAAACATGGAAGAAGTAATTGCACTGAATGGGAATCCACTTAATTCAGAATCAGTATCCAGTTTATGAAGTAGAATGATTTACATAAGATCAGAAAAACTGTCTGGTTTTGATGCATATTTACACCAGGAAAACTGGAAAAGAACTGATATTAACAACTTATATTATTTCCAAAATGCAATGAACCATTAAGGAAACTGAATTTGAAACTCACAGTTCAGACAGAAATATTCCCTGATACTTAGCAATATCATCATAATAGGCAAAGCATTAAAATATTCTGGATTAATTTCTATGACATATATGAAAGATTTCTGGAAGCCATCCTCTTACTAATTTCACAAGAAGCTTTATGTCAGTAAGATGTAAAGGATAAGCTCTTCTTGAGCTGAATTACCCAGCTGATGTCTCGAGCAACAAGACACAGGCTTTATAAAATTATTGTAACCTAAACAATAGTACTATTGTACTAAATCAAGGTAGTCATAGCACAGTCCTGGTACCACCTTTCATTTTTGTGGATGTGGTTCTGATAGTGCCTCACAAAAAAGATTTCCAGTAATCTATGCCTGCACTATTTAAATATGCATTAGTAACGTAATGTTAAGTGTAGCATTAACATTACTTCCCCCATAGTATTTTAAGAGTACTATTTGCAATAAAGCTAGTTCTAATTTTAGCAATTATTCCATAGCTGTATCTGAAAGAGTAGAGGGTGTAGTCTTAGATACTCTGAATGTCATTTGAGCAAACGAGTATCATTTGACACAGAAGGAAATATAGTCAGGGTATGTTAAGCTAGAAAGATAATACGAGCAATTGAAGAGTCAATGCAGGTTCATAGCCAAGAGCTCAGAATTTAGCACGTCCAATCGAATTAGAAAAATAGCAAATGCATGGTCATTCCTTGTGCTTTAGAAAGAGAGAGATTCCATATAAGACCAGAAGATGTTAGGAAAACAGTGATTAATCCCCAGCAACTATGTCTTAGAATAAATAATTTCCAAAACAACAAACACAGAAGAATCTAAATCATACTAATGACACAAATATTAAAGTAGATATTGAAGCTGCTAACACCTGTTCTTTTCATATAAGTTTGAATGTAAAGTTCTAAGAAGTTGAATTTAACCCAGTTTCTCAGCTACATGCTAAAGATACATACTTCATTTTATGTGTATGATTTCCACTAATAAGAAATCTTACAATAAATACGTCATGTAGTATAGTGGCTGCATTTCATATTTTATGGAGCTTTTGAGCTTATGCCTCTTTAAAGAGGAAGCAGTTATTAGTCTACTGGTGTGTGAAGATTTATTTGCAGGCAGATATATTTATCTGCTGTTGCGTATATACCTGTCTTGCTTTTAGTATAAATGGTCAAGAAGTCTGGATCCCTATTACAGCTTTTAAGAGAACCAGAAATTAAAGTCTGTGTATTGTTATTTTTTATTTTAAAATACGGTTACTCTGAGAACCTCATCTTTGGTTGCTTTATAAAATGAATTGGATTAATCTCTCCATTTTTGAGGTTTTCCTTTAGTATCTTACCATCAACTTGAAAAATGCAAACTCAGAACAGTCTTAAAGAGCACTTTTATTTATCAGTATCACAAACTGAAAGGCTTATATTGCTGTCCTATCTCTACATGGAAATGTATGTAGTAATACTCCTTGCAAGATGTACAGAGATAAATTAATAAGTAGAAGCACAGTCACCCATGCAACTGCTTTGATCCAAATATGAAACATGTTGTAACTACCACTAACAGGCAGCTACCTGTGAAGAACACAATGGAAACTATTCAGCAGATTAATGAGCAGCATCATGTACTTTTCTGCTATGGAAATTAAACAATATACTTCCCTTGCTTAGCATTTTAGATAGACAAACTATTGTGACCTAGATGGGTGAACCTGTGATCTGCTTCTGAATGATGCATGAGCAAGGCGAGAATTAAGATCTGTCACAGCTGAAGTCCTTTTGCTCTTTGTTTCTAATGAACCACTTAAGTTCTTTGTTGGAAATCCTGAGAAAATATGCTTATGCAGGAGCACATACAAGCACTTTCTTAACTTAGAAGAGTATTTCTCTTCACTGAGTTTATAGATATTTTCATTTTGGAGGTACTTAATTTTGTTTTATCAATGTAAGTCACATTTGACAAAGAATATGTCATTTATTATATGAACTAGATCTGACTATTATGCTGATAATACCAAATTAAATCTGTATGTTTCTGTTCTTTAATCAAGTAAACATTACTTGCATTGATGCTGTTTATGTAAAACACATATCAAATGTTAGATAACAAAAATATGTACATAATTAAAAAAAAAAAAAAATCAGCATTTAAGACAGGAAACCAATTTAAACCAGTAAGACTACTGCAATGTTAAGGAAGTAAGGTTTATATTACATTGTTATCCTAAACAGACTCAAATACTTCAAACACAGTAATGAAACCTTTGATTAAAAGTATTTTTTAGAAACTATGTCAAGAGATTGCAAGAAATCTTGCTTACACTGAAGGAAATGTTTCTGTAACTAAATAAACATTGACAGTTGTTTCATAAGGGCATGACGCTTTACTGATATTTCCCTAAAGAAAGCTCAGTTTCATGATAATATAGCAAAAATAGGTCAAAACTTGAAAGATGAGGATGTTATACTGCAAGATTTTAGTGCAGAGAGAGATCAGATTTCTACCTGCAATTTTTGTTTTCATTTAATCTTCCCTGTAACAAATTACAGTGCAATTGGCAGTGATTAGAGTACATTGCAATTTTCTTTTTAAAGATGCAAAAGGAGCTTAAAGAACACAGCAACATTTTGAGTATCAATTTAAATTCCTTGGAGTGAATTCTTCCCATCTGGGAAATGCTTCACACTTAACTTATTTTCAGTAACTCTTAGCAAAATATCAGGGCAGCACAGTTTTCACCAAATCTTTCTTTATCACAATTCTATAATTCCAATATGCTATCTAATTATAAAGAAAATTTGCAGAATCACACTTCAACTGTAATTGGGACAACTTTTGTGTCTGTTTTGCTTATTCAGGCTTTGAGCTTCAAACAGATTTAGTAAATACCTCTTTGGAAAGGTAAATTTCTATTGTTAACCACACTTTCCGAAAGAGCCTTCACATTTACTATGCATTTCTGGGCCTGGACAAAGTTTCAAAATCACCAAAAGATAATACCATAAAAGAATATTCTATATGCTTTCATTTTGCAAACATTACACCGCATACCATTAAACAATGAGAACACCTTTTGAATTCTAACTAATCATGGTCTAGCCTATTAACAACGTTCTCATACATGGTATCATAAAGCATTTATCAGTACATCCAGTTTACATATTCCAGAAATCTGGATTCTTAGGAGAGAATGCCAGATTAATTTCCAGATGTTTAACATGTTTATTCTCAGCTGTACTTTAGATTTTGCATCAACAATCAAATTTATTAATGTTTTACGCAGAAAAAATCTCCAATTATAGGTCATTAAAAGAAAATGTGTCCTCTCAACCTCAAGCCAGGAAGGGACTGTGGGATTTACACTAAATCTGGAAAGGTTGTGAATAGATGGTGGCAAAAATAATAGCTTCAAAGATCCACTTCAGCCACTGATTAAATCTTTTTGGTATCCTGGACAACTCTACAACTGTGTGCAACATGATTCACAGATCCTATCCTTAGCGATAACATGTTCTGCTTTCACTTTATATAAAAACTCCTTATGGTCTCTACTATCATAGGTAGATATAATTGACCCCGAGTCTCAGCAACAGAGATAATGACATAATGCTTCATTGTAATGTAATACTTTGGAATTCAGAGTTATGCAGAAATTTGTTAACAAAATGTTATGAAAACCAGATAGTAGTAACATGATTATAGATGTGATGGTCTGAACTGCATGCCTCTTTCAAATACAACATAATTCTACATTGTCTATTTATATATTGCTCTGAATCTACACAGGGCCAGACTGTGTACTGCTCTGTGTATGTGTGAAAACCTGCCATAAGACCTTACATCAGCTAGCAAGACAGCTGTTCAAGAATTGCAGACAGCAACTCTCCCTGAACTGTTTTCACGCTGACTGAAGAGATAAACCAATCCTCTTTTCTTCTGACACATTGTACATTATAAATCTGAGAATACCAGGCAAGGAGATAGCGGGCTCAAATTATTTTGCATAATCTTGCACTCTTAAGAAGGGGTCAAAAATACTGGAAATGGAACAAATTTCTCTAGCACACTCATGCTTTTTTAATAACCACCTATCCAGAAGGATTCAAGTAAATTTCTTCATTGACATAACATGCAATGGACAAAACTCCTTCCTCTTTCTCTTATTTCCTAGAGATGACTGTGCCCAACCAAAACATCATCTTTGATGTACCTCCGTCAGAAGAGCTTGTGACAATTTAGCCCACAATGTTTTCTAAATACTAAACTTGAAATTAGGAGTTACATTTAATTCTATTTTTAAAAATGGCATTTTTCCTTAGCAGAAATTGACTCCATGTCTGAGGAAGCCACAGAGAATGAGTTCTTTCATATATGGGCAGAAATAATTTTGCTTCTGGCATATACTTCAAAGCAATTTTTAGAATCTGAAACAGAAATAAGTGATGTACTATGCTAAAATGCCCCAAATTGATCTCTAGCCTCAGAAAAACAGGAAGCATGCAGATTTAAATGCTTTTTTAGAGCACAGAATAATCCCAAATCTTGTCAGTTAAGTGTGCCAGTCTAACTCAAATCTGTTTTAAATCACTGTTCAGACCAATTATGCACTTATTCTACTTTAGAATTATAGATTCAGTTTGGAATGGTATCCCACTGCTTTTGAACTAACGTTTTTTGCCTCCAGTGTTTTTAGAAAGAAAAAGCTTTTCCACACTGGTAATTTTTAATGTGTTGGAGTCTGAGTCTATCTGAAATCTGCAGAACTCAGTATGAATATTTCCGCTAATACCAATAAGGTTTGGATCAGGCCACCAGAGAATTTTAACAAGCAATCAGCATTTTAAAGACATTTTCTTACTGAATTGCATATATGTCAGTTATCAAATATTCTGACATCTTCTGAAGATAGTCATAGCCATAGATATCTTACCAAATAGTCTATTTTGCAAAGTATACTTGCACTTTTTGCTCTATACAGTGACTTACAAAGATATTACTGAACATATAAATACAGTATGTCATTAAAACTCCTTTTAAAAAATCTAAATTGTTTTTCAGATTGTAAATGAATAAGTAGTAGCATGGAGAACTATACATTGCATTTATTTAAAAAAAGTTTCAATTTATTTTACCTGTAATAAATATTTTTAATTATTTTAAATTATTAAATTATTTTTTATTAGGTACATATAATGCACCTACATTAATTTGATTTTACAGAAATGGATAATTTAGTACTTTGTTACATATTTTTCAGTTCTTCTTGGCAGAAAATGTTAAATTACCTAATAAAAGATTAATGAGATGTAGTTGTGGGTTTCCTTAACACTTTCCTGGCAAAAGGTTTCTCAGCTCCAGAAAAGAATGTATGGATGAAACTAGAGACTGTATAAACCTACAGGACCAGGAGATTGAGTTATTCATTTGTGATATGCAAGGTAAAGGTTTGAAATCCTGCTAAGCCTAAATAGTTGAAAGAAGTACTTTAAAGCACAGATAAATATTCTAAGCAAGATGTTGCTATCCTAATCTTTCCTACCCTAGCTTTCTTGTTTCTTATTTTAACCCATCTCATTTTTCTTATTCCATTCCTCACACATTTTTGACAGATGACAGTAGTCCTAAGTAAGGATACAAGATACTTTTTAATTTCTCATCAGATTTACTATAATCACATCACTGACATTTACTTAGGAGAACCACTGGATTTCCTACCATATCATTAGTTTATTTCAAGCTTAGCCCAAAGGTTCCAGGGAATAAATGAGGGGTATAATGAATGCAAAGAAATACATTTCTCTTAGATAAAAAATAATTTACTCAGAAACATTTTTCTTTTTTTTTTTTTTTTTCCGTTTCATCAATATTATCCTTAAGTTATCAGATTTAGGACTAAGATGAGCAATAGATGCGAAATATAGTTAAACTCCTTTTACTATTTTGTGTATTTTTTCCTAGTATTTTTCTTACTTTAATGACTGTACTTAGTAATCAATTCTTTAAGCTTAATTTGCTTACAGATAGGATGCTAATCATACAAGATCTGTTGAAGCAGAATTTAATTATACATTGACTGATGGGTGGGGAGATTTTTGGTCAAAATTATTGTAGCTCAGTATCAGCATATGAATATAGCATTTAGTAGCATAGGTGGTCTTTCTGTTTGCAATGCAAAAGAACAGAACAGAAGGAATGTGCTTATCCAGTAACTAGGCTTGGTTTCTAAGCGTGCATATAGTGGTTTGCTTTTTCATTCCTGGAGAAAAAAATATTTCCCCATGGCTACTGTTGCTATAGGTGATGTTTCAATTGCTGCTATACTGTGGAAGAATGTTCTTGAGAGAAAAAGTCCACCAGTTCAGAATTTTCTGAAATCCTGAAATAATCCTAAACTTGATTATGACACTGTACTGGAACTTGCAAAAGGTCTGTTCCAATTTTTTTCTCCAAAATTAAGCAAGGTACTTAGTACTTTGATGCTGCTCATCTTATCTTTAACTGAGGTTAATGATATTTACATTTCTCCATTCTTTTTCAAAGTATGGTTACATGATACAGGGCAACTTTATCATCAATGCTCTTGTAGTAACTGGCCACAAATATACTCTTAGTGCTCCTGCATGGATGGTAAGGTACGAAGCTCCAGCTTTATTTAACTGTGAAGTTGATGAATTCAACATTTACTGTCAAGTAAAAACATGAAGTTACAGCAGATGAGGTAAGGACCAGACACTTGTTAAACCACTAAAACATAGCTGTTTGCCTAAATTCTCTGAGTACTTCTAAGTTCTGAAGTGTCCAAGGAGACCTTCCCCTGACAACATGCATACACTCCATGTAAGCAGATATGGGCAGTCAGTTCCACTGGCTTTGAATGGTATCTTCAGGGTTTTTTTTTGCCTATACCAATTATTACAGTTCAGTAAGCTCTGAAGGGGGTCCAATATTCACAAAGGGAATGAACATATGGATAGACCATATATAATTTTATAATATATAAAAAAATAAAAACTAAAATTGTGAACATTATTCTGTGGTCATGATACCAAACTACCTCCTAAGCTGTGAAAAAGCTTGAGGTATTATAGTCCCTGCAGTTCATGTTGCTCAAGAGAAATAATATATGCATTCTTCTTTGTTAATACAGGGAAAAAGAGTCTTCCCTGTTCCCTAAACCTGCATTTTAGTAGTATTTTTCAGTTTTTCTTTTGTTATCCAATTTCTTTCTCTTTCAGTGCCACCTTTTTCTTGTCTATGAAGATGTCATAGGACACCTTCTACAGAAGAAGAGAAATATGCATATATGAGTATAATCTCACTTTTTCAGATGGATGCAAGCAATCCAGCAAGTAGGTAAGGGTTATTTGAGTTGCTTGAACAAAAAGCAAGCAATTCAAATAATTGAATATTCATGGATTTAACAATTTATTTTCCTGGAATTTACCTCAGAAAAGCAAAACAATAAGCTACTTTTTATGTCATACTCTTTCTGATATCTGATACAGTAAAAGGAAAATGAGATCATTTTCTATAACCAAAATATTAAAAAATCTCTCCTTTGTCCAATTTCTTCTGATTCTTTTATGATTAATAGAAGCTGATTTATACAAAATCTCTCCTTTTTCATTGTTTTCTTTCATCTGATTCTTTCACAGTTAATAAGAGCTGATTTATACTGAAGGCTTACAGCTACCATTAGTTTTATAGTCTGGCTGTGAAATCTCTTGACAGAGACTTTTTAATAGAAAATACACATGATTTGTTCTTCCATCATTTTTAAGGTACCACTAAATATTTTAAAACAATAATTTAAGATCCAGGAAGTATATGCCATACAGGATACATCTGAAGGATATCTGGTTTATACTTCTGCCTTAGTAAGAGCAATATTAAACTGCTTCTTAGTGGCCTGTTGCATGTAAATGTAGACTTTTTATAAAAATCTCCAACAACCAACCCACTGTCCTGCTATGGGCGACACCAAAACTAGTAACAGAAAGTAAAATAACATTAAATCATTTGTTATTGAATTATTATTACTGAAATATTGAATTATTATTAAATTAGGGTATTGGGTTATAGTATTCTATGGAATACAGTGAACATTAAAAACTGAATAAACCTACATTTACCTTCTCCTGATTATAGCTCTTGCAAGCTAAGCATAACAGCAATAAGCTCTCAAGCATCAAAATATGTATATATATCTGACATTTTGATAGCTTGATAAATGAAAAGCCGCTAGGGAGCATTATATTCTAAGCAAAAAATTAAAATTTTAAAAAAGCAAGCATACTGGGCCCCAGAGAATTCAACTAAGTTGAATTTAAACTAAACTAGATTTTAACTAAAATGGTACTAAAAATACTACAGTGAAGTTAGTTTTTGTATGTGTTTTGGGGTTTCACATATAGCTTGAGGTTTTGCATGGAAATTTTTCTTTCTTCGTAAGTAAGCACCTTGCAAACATTTAAGCAAGGACATGTTTGCAGCCATGTAAAGCGTCACTGATACCAGAAGCATAGATCTTATTATCCAAGCTACAAGCTTCTTGGTACGTTAAGTAAAAAACTGCAGATAGCATTGTGAATTATTGATCACCACGAGTATGTCACAAACTGCTTGGTAAGGCTGTATAGAAGTCTGTATTTGGGTTTTTTTGATGACACGAGATGTATGTTGCCTCTACTACCGCCAATATAGATTGTGGAGATGAAGGATTATAGGGAATGTTGGCATTCCTATGAGATATGTCTGGAGACAGCAATGTCTTAATAATTTCTTAAAAAAAAAAAATACAGGAGATGAGTAATTCCATTGCTTGTGAACTGTACAAGATCAATCTAGAGCTCTTTCGTAACAGGGTATTTCAGCATGAATTAAATATTAACAACATATGTAAATAATGCTGCTGCTAATTCTTCAGTACTTTCAGTCCTGTAAATGTACAAATACTAAACAGCCACTAATGAGCTCTATGAAACACCAACAACACAGGGAAAAAGACTTTTCTTTCAAATAATTTAACAGAAGTCTTCTCTTGATATAAAATATCTGGAACAAGAGAAAAAAAAGAAAAAAAAGCCGTGATCCAAAAGAAAATGATTCTATGTTTCAGGAATTAAGAATCTTAATTCTATGAACAGTGCTGCTGAAGTGCAGAAAAATTGCATCAGCTGGTGTCACAGTCTGTGGAGTACAAGTCACACAAATGAAAGCTCTAGAACATAAGCACAGACCCTCTTTTTAGCCTCTTGAATTTGTATGACTGGAACAAAAAGTGAGACCTCCTCATGGGGCTTAGATATTTGGCTAAGTGTGGAACTCATTGCAAAAATATTTTGTGGGTACAAAAATTATGTGGGTTTAAAGGAGAATGGATAAATCCATAGAACATAAATCTGCTAAGGTTTCATGATACATAGAAAATATCCAGGAAGAACCTGGGTTTAGAAGGACCTTGGCCTGAAACTAGGTGAAGGCTGCAATGACATTCTGAAGAGGTGTCACAATGTTTTGGTTTTTTTTTTTTTACTTTCTACTACACATTTCCCAAAGGCATTAATACCTGTTCATTGTCAAATATGATACAAGGTAGATAAAACTTCACTCTTTGGACAATCTTTCTAATGCTTCTAATTTTATATTATTCTGGTCTTGCTAAACTTTAGAGAATTTATTCATTTTGGGTCTCTGACAGTTCTGACATATTTTCAAAGTAGAGCTTTGTGTCTTCCCCAGACATGGCCATCTGCCTCTATCTTCTTCATCTAAGTAAGTCCTACTCTTGATGAATCTTCTGCATAACTCTAAGAAGATGAATCTCTCATTCTAAAACTTAGAAATGGGAGGAAAAAAAATCCTTTCAATTTATACAACTTTACAATTAGAGCTACAAAATGAATACTCATACACAGAACTCGTACGGCCGAGATCAAATTAGGCATAACAGAATATTTCCATAGATTTTCACAGAAACCTCTTCACATTTTCAACTTATATTATGCATTCTATCCTCTGCAATTATTTTCCTCTACTGAAGCATAAAAATGCTTCTGAAAGGAAGGAATATTTTTAATTTTTTTACAAACTTCCCAGTACCATTTTGAATCCTTATCTAATTACAAACTATCAAACCAGCTACTGTATAAAACTTATTCAATAACATAGGGAAAAAAAATGAGAGTCAAATTGTTTTAGAGGACTTAAATATTTCATATTGCTTTATAAGGTGTATTTAGTCACTCTCAAACAATTTGCGAAAGTGTCTCAGATTTATTAATTAATTACTGGTGAAAAAAAAAAGGTGTTATGGCTAGAATTAAAATTATGGAAATCATGGCATCATCTCCATTTTAGACAAAATTCTGGCTATTCCAGAATGAGGGAGATCTGGATTCAATTTTATCCTTTCACTAAATGGCAACAAACTTTCATTTCCTGCAAGAATACAATCACCTCCAATGTATTCTGATAGATGTCTCTTCTACATTGTTCAACTAAAGCTGGTCATAAAATATCTAGTTATTAGCTAATGAGTGAGACTGACTCTTCCCTAGTGGTGGATATTCATCAAAGGCACAGAAGACTTGTTTTCAGGCACATATAGGCCCTTTTTTTTAAACAGTGTAGAACAACATAAAAATATAGAGTTATTATAGCAAATGACAGAAGCATTACAATAGGACAGTAAGGATCAGTAAACAGAGAAAGACATTGTTTATTTACATGCACAGAGAGTAAGAAAGCAATAAAAATTGTTTTTACTTCAGGATGATCTTGGGTGATAGGAAAACAGATAAAACTCTGTTACTTGCTGGCATGTAATACAGAGGTTTGTTTGTTTGGTTGGTTGTTTTTTAACTGGAGGTCACTAAGTATGCTCTGAAGACTGTCAGTTCTTTTTTAAAAAAACGGGCATTTTCTACCATTTCTTTCAGTTCTAATCCTCCTACACAGGACCTAGAAATCTAGCTGGTAAGTGGAAACTTTTCTAATAGATACAAGCATCCTGGTAAGGAGAAGACGAAGAAAAGCAATTAAATAAAAATAACATGATAACAAGAAAAGAAAAGTAGACTGAAATATAAGATAGAATATTCTAAATAATGCTACAATCAGTTTAAATGCTTTTACAGAGTGAAAGAAAACTGCACCACAAACAATACTGTGAAGACTGAATCATTGTAATGTTTCTTTGTAATGGCCCTCGTCTTGCAATGACAATTCAGACTGAAGTTTTCATGAGGACCCCTCCACAGCTTGGTCTGTTCACATATTTGGAAAATGGCCAAAAGAAATGTAAGGGAACAAAACAAGACATCTTGACAGCCTAAAGACTAAACTGATCTGACTCTGCAAATGGTCCCACTACTGGTTAAGGACTTACTTTATTTGCAGCTTAGTAAAAAAAACAAAAACAAAAACAGAAACAACTGAAAACAAACAAACAAAAAACAGCAAAGCAAAGAATTTACTAAGATGACAGACAGATAAATTAGTATTTCCTATAGTTACTGTGCTTCTAGAAGTGGCCAGGAATTGTAAATTCAACATTATAGAAAATACTTTTTCTTTTGACCTTACTTGTCAGGATAATTATTGTAACTGTCAATTATATTGCTTCTAACAACTGCATTTGTAAGCTCTCCTCCAAAGCAGATCTTTACAAAAAATCTTTATAGGATTACTGTTGTAATACCTGATGTTCCTTCAGGAAAACATTTTACAATGTGATGAACCACTGCTACATGTCTTTTTTATCTCACAAATAGGAGGACCGGGCAACTAAATGAAGTGTAAAAGATTTTAATAGTGCAAATAGGTATGCATACAAAGATGCATACCTTACTTTATGTTTACTTCAAGTGGAAAAAAAAGTCAAAGAAATAGCTAATACCTGGATCTGACTGCAGTGTAAGGTGTAGGATTCCTAAAGATCCCTTAAGGGAAATCTTCCCCAATTTTTTTTAGGACAGTCTCTAAGAAATTCTCATCTCCAGCATCATCACAGCATTACTCTACTTCCAACCTTCCTGCTTGCCTTAGAGTGAGGGCTAAGAATATAGGCTTTCAAAAACAGTGAATGTATTTTATGTATTACATGGGATTTTTTTTTTTTTCCCCACTGTATTGCCAACAATTTCTCATTGACTTTATTCAGAGTAAGCAAGTAATATGGAGGAAAAGAGTAAATCTTCAAGACCAGCCATCTGAATAAAAGACAGCTAGCACATTGCTCAGCACATGCCTATCCACATGAGGTCAGATGATTCAGAATTTAATTTGAAAACAGATTAGCTGTTCATGTAATTTCTTGTTTTATTAACACATCCAATGCTACATCTGACAGCAGGAATAGAGACCCATGTGCAGTTCTAGTCTTTCAATATGCCGGCTTCAAATTGGTTTATTTTCATATTAGTTTACTATTGACTTAGCAATCAGAATAGCCACAGTTAGTGACATGTGAGACACTGGAAAGCAGGTTCATACTAACAGCTACTAAGTGAGTTTAGTCCAGGTAATTCATTTAAGCCTGAGAAAAGCCTGAAATATAACAATATATAGGCATTACTGAAGAGCTAGGTAACACTGTCATGAAATTGGAAAAATATAACTATCTCCAACAAGACTACTTTTAAGTTCAGGTGGCATGGGATTTAGGGTTTACTACAGATAATATTTCATGAAAGCACTAATACAGATCAGTTTCTTGCAAAAAGATATACTGCTTTTGAAAGGAAGGATAGGAGTGAGTTTCATCTACAGCTTTCCAAGCATCATCTCACTTGATCTTTCTGCTGTCAGATTTTTCAGTCATTATTTATGCACTGCATGTTGACATATTTGTAACAATGAGATATAATTACAATGAACTCCATGAAGTATGCTGTTTTGAAACTGGAAGATGTTAAGACAATAGCAGTTAACAAACTGAAGTTTATAATATTAATTAATCCTAAATTTCTCTGTTCCTTTGGGACAGACTGTATCTTTGCCTTGGATAACTGTGCAAAGGCTGAAATTAGAAGCAGCAAAAAGAAGGGCAACATAAGGAAACCTTAGCATGCTACATCTGCTGGACAACTTGATTAGAACAAATATTAAATTGTTTGAGGCAGTGCTGAGTATGATCCCCAGTAGCAGTTCCTGGAATAGCTTGACTATGTCTTACTAACTGCACTCAGCTGAACTTGACTATAAATTCAAGGGAAAAAATAGATAATCTTCAAAATGAAAAGGCTCAAACGAACCTGGTTTAAAGAATGACTTGGTAGATTTTATTGTATTGTAGTGAAGAAGATGATGAAGAAAATTAAAAACCAGAGAAAACAGTCCCTCACTAGAGGTCTAGGTATCCATATACAGGAGATAGGAATGCTTTATTTACCAGTATTTGTTGATTATGCTTATTTAATTAAGCTCCAATCTTTTCTCCTTTCTCCGTCACTGGAAAACCATGTGTTCATTTGGCAATTAGTATTATTAACAGATAAAATCTACCATGAACAGATCGCACATCTAAAAATACCCTCTAGCAATAAAATACGTTTTCTTTTCTCTTTGCATTCTTCTCATTTTGTATTTCATTTCCATTAATTTCAAAACTTTTTATAATTGAAGAAACAAGACTTGAAGAGTCTACATAAACATTACAATTTGATCTTTTCACATCAGATCTTAATAAATGAGATATTTGAATAAGAAAATAATGATCTACTTCAGCTTCACTACCATCACATAAAGTAACATTTCCGATGCTAAATAAATTTCAACTCTATCTAGGAATGCAGCATAGCCAGGAACCTCTAAACAAAGTGTCTAATTCTAATATGCTGAATATCTTGATTCTCTCAAAACAGATAAAATTGCAAGCTTATCTTTAAGCGTGGGGCTGCTTTTGCTTTAGAGAAATTGGAAAAATTTGGCTTGTGAGACAAAGCAATTTGATCAAACATTTACTTTAAAGAAAGATCTGAAGACATCTCTAGGAAAATCCTAGAGTTGCGACTGAAATATTGAAAAAAAGTCCATACATGAAAGACAGAATTCTTGAATTGTACATTCTGGGTTGTTTAAGGAATGATACAGTCTATGAAGACTCATAGTAAGAAAACAAGACATCTAAAAAGATTAAGAGCTCCATTAAGGTTCTACAGTGGAGACAGACTTTATAACTAAGCAATAAACTCAGTAAATACTTGTAGGTACCAGTATTCTCTCGTAAAATGAACGCTATACAGTATTTAGTGAAAATTCAAAGATATTAATGGACTGAAAATAAAGATTGCAATGAGATTACCTACAGACAACTGTCGACATTTTTGCTGCATATATTCATCTGAGTACAGATCTATTTCCTGACCTGAAACAGAACAAGAATATCCACAGAAATGTCTTTTTAATATCACAGTCCAATTATACTCAGTACAAGAAGACATAATGAAGTTAACATGGGTTAGAGAAAGATTCATTATTCTGACTGATCAAGCAGAAATGAAAAATAACATAATCCAGAGTGACAATTTCAGCTTAAGTGTTGATTGTGCCAAGCTGAAGTTACTAAGATGGCCACAATTTTGCTGCCTTTAATCTTTGAAATTTACAGTTTCAAAATAAAGTCGGTGATGCATATAACAAGGCATAGAGCTATGATATTAAAGAGGCACCTTCCTGAAAGCCCAGACTGCCCTCTTCTGGAGTGAAAGATCTTGCACACCTACTGGTCCTCACTGTCAAAGTTTATATGAGGAATATCTCACATAGGAAACCATCACCTGATTATGAGGTTTTTAATTTTTCATTTTTGTTATCACAAAATCCACCTACTAAATATGTATTCAGATGATCAAGAAAATTACTACCATCTTGCCATGACAGTTACACTCAGTAATGATTTCCCCATCC
The DNA here is from genome assembly GCA_032466535.1 of Forpus xanthops. Classification (NCBI taxonomy): domain Eukaryota; kingdom Metazoa; phylum Chordata; class Aves; order Psittaciformes; family Psittacidae; genus Forpus; species Forpus xanthops. The sequence continues at coordinate 50,497 of JASSUY010011181.1, forward strand.
TATGAAGTGGACTCACTTTTACTTTAGAAAGTTTAATGGTAGCAGCTGTTATTATCTGGATCCACTGATCTCCAACTTGACTTGAAATACAGTACTATAAAAAGGATAATCATTCTCTGAATTTGAGAAATACTTTTATGAAGTCCATGTTTTTGCTGCAAATAAAGCTGTGAAAATAGGCCACACCAAAGCTGTACTCACAGTCTGCCCTTTGTATACTAGAGTGAGAGGAGAGTTTTCATCAACTTGCTGGTTCTGACACCAGGTAAAGCTCAAAACTAACATGAACTATATTTTGCTTCCAAGCAACCTGATACTAAGGTACTTTCTACTGTCCATGCAAGCAACACACGTAGTTTTGTTTACACAATGCCATTCAACGCCAAAGCTAAAGCATGAGCTTACCACTGTATGTGGACTGCTCTGAAGCTAATTAATCAGAAAATGTTGTCATATGCTATCAGTCAGATAATATAGCACTGTGGTAGAGGTCAGTGGTTTTCTGCTTGACAGAAATACGCTCCTTGAAAATCAGGATTCCTGTTTCAAATCAGGGGATGTGGGGAATTAGTAAACACTAAGAGTAGAACTGTGATCCCCAAATATAAAAAGGAGTTTAATCTACCAAGAGCTACAAGAGATTGATTCTTCTTTGGTAGCAGACTTTTGAGGTAGAGGTAAAATGATGAAGATTTTTAGAATCAGAACAATTATTTTGCTACATTCATCTCCCACTCTCATCTAAATGATAATCATTACAAGTTTCCCCAAAGAAAACATGAAAACGACTGAACTGAGTAGGGAAATACTAATGCCTTATTTAGACTGGAGTTCCTGATTTAGAAATCCTGTAAAAAGCATTTTGATTGTTTCAAAGAAGGCAACAGAAAACTACTAGTGGCAGTTACGATGAAAATGGGTTCCTTCCATATATTGTTTCTTTCTGGTCAACCAGAAGACCCTTGCCCTCAATAGGCATGATAAAATAATTAATTGCTTTTTGCTGGTGGTGGCTTTCAAAATAAACATGAGACTCGTAAATGTCCAAGAATATAATATAGAATGAAACACAAATTCACACAAATCACAACCATCAGATTTGGAAGATCATCTAGACCAATCCTTCTGCTAATCCTCAATTATAACTGAATTAAACATTCTTCTAAGGTGCAGCTCTTTCATGAATTTTCAGAACAAGTTGGCAATTCAGAGGATAATAATCAAGACATATGATGAATTGCATTTGTTGTCACTGTAGAACTGGAAGAGGAACAAGGAACCTTCCAGCAAAACAGCAGCTAGCCAAAGCAGAAAAAAGCTGCAGCAAAGCACTGCTTCTGCTACCCCCTTGCTAACCTTTACTATTGAAAGTTCAGCTTTTAACAATCCAGGTAAGGAACAAGGATCAGAGGCATTTTAAAGAAAAGACAGTTTTGATCTTCTCTTTTTGGATTTTGCTCTTCTGTTTACACATTAGTACTCATTGTCCCTTGCAGAACTACAACTCATCTATCTTTTTTAAGGAGTCAAAAGGACTTAATGAGCAAAATAAAATGTTTTTCTTTTTCTCATTCAGGCTCAGATTGTGATTCATCTGTGATCTTATATTTTACTTAAACAATTCTAGGGTAGAAACTAGTTTCCACTTCTATTATAATTATGTCACTTAAAGATGGTAAATTAACAATTTACTTCTGGTAAACTGTGCTCATGAAAAAAATGTAGAAGACGCCTAGAACATCAGCCATTTTGCCTTTGTTAATTTTTCTTAGCTTTCTAGGCAGAGACAAGAGGAAATTGAGCTTCCCCTCAATCAATAAATCATTCGCAGATTAAAAATATGCAGTTCTAATAAGCATGAGATTATAGTTCTGATTTCAGACCAAATCCAATGCAGTTATTAAAAGTTACTGAGAGCAGTCTGTTGTAAATTAACTGAAGATAAAAGTAAAACAGATCCAGATATTATGCAGAATTTAACTAAAACCATGCAACAGCAGAAGTCCAGAGAATTTCATTATCTAACTCCAGTGAATGCTTTTTCTGATTTCTTATTTTTTCTTTTAAATATCAAAACATATTCAGTGTTATTCAACTACCCAGAATAAAACTGTCATATTGTTCTGCAGAGAACTTACAGTAGAAAAAACAATAACAATATAAATCACCCAAAACCAAAAAGAATCAAATGACACCAGACCTAGGAATAAAAAGATACCATTCAAATTAATTATTTCCAGTTAGGCTTGAAAAGATTTGCTATATCCATGAATATAAGCACATTCTTTAGTTTCAAAGACAATGAAAAATCCAAGAAAAAGGCCAAGAAAAATAATATGAATAATTTCTGATAATTTCAAATTTTTCTTCAGAATAACAGAGAGCATTTCTCATTCAAATTATTTCATGAAAGTTCTTTATCAATATAGTTTTCCTGTACTCTAACTGGGAAACTAATTTTTTTTCTTTTTTTTTTTTTTTTGATCCTTTAAAAGCAACAGTTTTCAGAATTTTCAAAGCCAACCAATCAGGAATGTAGAGGATTCACCTCATTTAAAGACCAATGCTGCAGAAGACAACCGATAAGTATGCGCTGAATTTCAATATTTCTATTATTTTTTATATTAATCTACTTATATTTATACCTTAAATGCAGTATGCCTTTAAAAGAAATAATTCCATCTGCAGATTATATAAACTAGCTACCAAAAGACATTTGTTTCAATACATCAGCTTTCCCAAATACTACACTCTTCTGCTATAAGTTTAGCCTAAATAAAGCAACTCATATATGAAATTTGAAGCGGCAGAAGTAGATAAATGCATAGTTTAATAACACTTTCTTGCTCTTGAAGCTTTGGTCTGTGAAGAAGAGACCATTCTAATCCTTTTTAAAGCATTTTCATTATGTAAACTTGTATATACAGATAAACCCTCCACGGTTGCAATCACACCATTATTCTATTTTACTCATCATCGGAGCAAATATATCAAAGTTCTGCTTTATTGAAGCACATCCCTAACTATTCTATGACTACTACTTGCAGAAACAATATCAGGTTACTTAGAAATCCTAATCTTTACTGATGGTTACACAATGATTTCTAATTAAATTTTCCCAAGTTGAAATTCATATTCAAATATGCTGGCCACACAATGATGACAGTAGATATCTACTTGAATCACTGCAATTTCAAAAACTACAATACCTAAGTTCATGGCATTTCTGTAAAACAAAATTTGGTTTATTAAAAATATAACATTCAGGAAAAAGCATATTTTAATAATATTGGTCACATAATATGAGAATCCTTTCTTGAGCAGGAGGAAAAAAGATCAGGAATAACTTTGCTTATTTATGATAAATGCATTTCACTACCAAAGACAACAGCAATTCCAGCATAAGCCCAAAGACAAATAGTTTTGTAAAGCCTTGCTGACAGGCAAAGTAAGCTTTTTTTTCTATACCTGGAAGTTCTTTCTCTTCAACACTGCATTCCAAAGATCCAAAGCAATAATTAGCTGGACTGATTGCAGGAGTAGAAATAAAACTTGTACAGCCAGTGGATGTGTTGATTTCAAAATAATTGTGGCTGTGATTCATTCGGTGAAATTCCAGAGAAGATACTATTGATGTGCGCTGCTTGGGCTACAAGAAAAATAGAAGTAAAGAGTGACTTCTTGCATAGTTTTCACTATTTGACAGGTATAAATTTAACTAGGGTTTCTCTCCTTTTACTGTTTTTATTTGGTTCAAAGGTTATACTGGTAAAAATCATTTTGTATGCCAAACTGTGGTGTGGAGAGATAACTTCCTTCAAAAACCTGGATTAATCTTTATCAGAGAAAATGCAGGTCTTCATTCTAATCAATTTAATTCAAAATAAAATGGTGTTTTACAGCCTTGCATATAATAATTGCAATCATCTTTTGATAAGAAAGGACGCTCTTCACCAGCTGCATTAATAGGCACATCTTGCAAAACAATTAGACTGCTGATGCCTGTTTAATGGAATTTACAAAATAATAACAAGCACTTATCACTCGAAAGCAACTCTGCTGTTTAATCTATTTATAAAGGGCTGCCTTAAATATTCAAAGACTGAAATTTCTAAAAGCTGAGGGGGAAAATATCAGCTTGAAAAATATACATGAAAAACAAAATTTCTTCAATGAGTTTTCATGGAATAATGAAAAACTTTGTAATAGTTGTACCAATAGTACTATTCAATACTATTACAATAATTATTAAAATTAATACTAATTACAAATACTATTACAATTAATATTAATACAAACAGTTTGCACCAATTGTATTATTCACTTTCAAAGTGAATCGCTGAATTGACCCTGCTGAATGACTGTGTTTTGGACCGCAGAGCAGCTTCAGAGCATGAGAAGCTCATTCCTTTCTGGTAGATCTACACCACAAGTTACATTCCAGGATTGTACAAAATGTGCTCCAACTCTTCATGGCCTTTTGACCACAGGATCACACTAAAACTAGTCCAAATTAAATACCAATCAAATCCATACAGTGTGACCATCAGGACAGCAACTATGTTTTTCACTACATAAATCTGTTCCAATCACTATTTATTAATACAGGCATAAACTTAGTGCTTCATGTCATGAACTATAAGACACAGACCACTGAAAGCTTGCAGTGCCATGCTAAATATAGTCTGTTGCAGCAGCCATGTGGCACCATACTCAAAATATCCTACCACCACCATACTCCTTAATGCTTCAAGACTAATGACCTAAACCAATAAACACCTCCTCCAAAATGGCAGAGGTCCTGCTTCCAAGTTTGTAGCTGTCAGTACATTTATTTCATGACAGTGATAAACATCTCATGAATGAGTGTCTTAGATCAAGGTGGGAAAAGTAAATAGGAAAAGAGAGCAAAGGGTGCTTTAACTCTTCTTTTATTAGCATGACAGGCCTAACAGGTCAGAATATTTGTAAAGGTCATGAATTTGCTACTTATTAGTGTCATTAGTGTCAAATTGTTGCCTTGGGAGCAATAAGATCCTCTTTGGACCATGAAGCTATTTGCCATCCCTTACTTAGAACTACCTGTTAAAATACAATCTATCCCAATGGAATAATTTTCAATTTTGTTTGTGGTCCATTTCATTTTTAGGTTATGAGTCCTGCAATTTTTGTGTTACAAATACAGAAACAGACTGTTTTCACTAAAAATTCACTCTTTTTAATGGAATGTCAAAAAAATGAATAGATTTAGGTCTGTATAATACTGACTGTTTGTTAAGGTTGTGTTGGGCACCAAATGATTTAACTGTGTCCTGTTAAAAATAAGAAAAATTGCTAAGGGTAAATTCAGGCATTCATCTGGAACTCACCTATGGTCTACTGAGGGGATTTACTTACTTTAATAATTAAAAGAAGCTTCTGCTTTGAAAGGGTGATTCCTAAGTCTTGTGATTTCATAGGAGAATGTAATAAATAGGAACAGGCTCCAACATCAAACAGTTTGGTTAAAAGCCATTGCTTGGGACATGAGCCAAAATAACTCTCTCATCAAACCAAAAATATTCATGTGTATTAATTAAACCTAAACTGCATGCTTTTGCTGGGCAACAAATTAATCAATGACCTAATTGTTTAGAACTCCACTCTTTTAGAAACATGTTTCTGGCCCCTTCCCCAAGCAATGGTTTTTTTGTGATTTTGCTGGACTTAAGCTTTTGAGCTGAAAAGGTGACACTTCAAATAACACAAAGTGTGAGACCTCCAGTTATTCTTAAATCAAGACACTTCCTATCACAAAGGGCAGCTGGGATGGCCCAGAAGCATTTGACACAACATATAGCCTTTTACTAACTTAAAAGGTGATCAGCTATTTCACTACACCTCAGTGTAGTATTACAAACTAACATCTTTAAAATTTTCACAAAGCCATCTGCAAGGTCTTGGGGAAGGAGGGAGAAGGGGAAAACAAGCAAAAAAAAAAAAACAAAAACCCACCCCAGGCTGTTCTGAAGCTTCTTCTACTGATCAGTTCAGTTTACAAATGCTCACAGATTCCAAAAATGTGTCCATCAATAAACTGCTAGGGTTTGTTCTGAAGACATGGGTCAGTGATATAAAATAAGTCTAAAGCAGTTTCCAGATATGATTATAGAAAGCTAGAAACATGTTTTCTGTTTGATCATGGTAATATGCAACCATCTGCTGACCTGGGTGATGTAAAATACTTCCTATATTATTTTGGGCTTTGACATTATTAATTCAGAGAAGCATATCTCAGTTTAATGTCTTCCCAATCTAATGATTCTTTACAGAACCTCACGCAGCCTCTAGTACTCTACAGCAAAACACTTCTGCTACATTCTCTGGAGTTAACAAGGTCCATCTGTCAACATGTGCCAATAATTTTCCCACATAATTACACAAGAATCTAGCATCTGAGCTAGATATCTAGTAGATAACTAGAGGAGATTTTTGCACCTTTGCTTGGTCCTGTAAAATGTTATGCTGTTAAAGTATGTCAGTTGTTCATATAATATATGCTAAGAGAGATGCAGCAAACCAGTTTGTGTTGACTGCATCCCCCTGCTTGTGTCTCTCTAAAGTACAGTTTACACAAAAACTGTAGCAAAAAATTATCTTTTTCTATAGTTAGGATTAAATTCAGTTCTGGATTTAAACAAATAAATTTACAGCATAGCTATTAATTTATATCCAATAAATTCAAGCTCCCATTACAGTCAATTGAAATCTAGTAAATACAACCAGTAGACTGCAGAGAACACTTGACCTCACTGTAGTCACCTTGGCATCAGTTCACTGCCTAACACAAGTACCTGTACCCCACCTGGTCTCCAACTGCCATTAGTGGAGAGAACTGAATCTTACATGTCTCCTGAGAATTATGGGACGTTATAATGCAAATAAGTCAGAGATTCTTATATACAGAGTCAAAAGCATAGGTGTTTTAGTCCAGATTGAATCCCACCTGTAGCTCACACACAGACACACTTCTTGTACTAGAATATGGAGTCAAATTCCAGCCTTACTGGCAGAATGGGTAGCCAGCAATTACGAAATCACTTACTGGAGTCCTGTAACTTGGTTCCTGGATAGCATCTGCCAAAGCCATTTCTAAATTACATTTACTAAGACTGCTCCTGATAGGTCCTGAATAATTCTAAGATTATTTAATACATGGAAAACTGTAATGTCCAGGAAACAGTCAGGGTTCTATAGCTGCAGAGATTGTATAAACACAAGACTCTGTCCCAAAGAGGCGATGTTTCCTTCATTCTTTATACCAAAGCCAGCTTTGTCCACTACATTTCTTCCTTGTACTAATCAAAACACCTGCACACTCTTAGACAAGCATTGTGCAATAGCAGTATTTTCACAGATTAATTTCACCCCAGTATGTATGCTACATAGCCACATGCAGATTTTTCCTTAAGTAGATACTCTTTATTCATTACATTAATGCATTTAATTTACTTGTTATGTGTGAACCTCCTTAAAGACTGATTTCGCTTAAAATGTTTCTTTATGGCTATTACTTTGTTTGTCATAATACTGACCCAGAAAAACACTAAACCAACATACAAAATCAGGCTAATGAAGAAACTTTACCAATGCAAAAGCAAAAAACTGCCAACAAAAATCTTGAAAGATATTGTAATAACACATTTAAAATAACTTTCAAATCAGCTGTAATAAAAATATTTGCATGTTAAATAAGTAATGAACATGTATCAATGAAAGATACCACTTTAAAGACTGCAAAACAGGAAAAGCATCAAAATACACATACTGTCAGGGGCAAGTAATGACTTACAGTGTTCCTCTGAATGGAAGTTGCATGTAAATTCAGTAATGCTACCATTACCCTGTAAACACACAAGGGATTATTCCAATATTTCTCATAACATTTAGCAGACACAGTAGGGCAAATTTCCTTTCTTCAGTTAACTTAAAAATATTTTTCTAGCTTTGAAATACTGCAATATAAGCTTGTGACTTTGCCTTCATTTATCTTTGGGATTTGTGTACAAAGCATCATCACAATCTTTAAAGAATTAATTCTCGCAACATTCCTCTGCACTATGGTAGAGCTATTAGCCCCATTTTACAGATGCTGAACTACGGTATAGAGCTCTCCCAATGAACAGATTTGTGGCTCATTAAAAGCCACTAAGATCCAATGAGACTGAGGAAATTCGGCATTTTGGTAAGTCCTGACGAATTCCAGCTGTCCTGCCTAATGTAAAAACTGGTTTACCATGCAGAAAATGTATGACAGTATAAAGAATTGAACCTACATTCTCAAATTCTAGCTATTACATATAATGCAGACTTAGAAAGAAAGTAAAGTGCTGTAGACCCTCCCCAGGCTCATTTCACATATACCACATAGTATGGGTGTAGTCACATGCCCATATAAATCCTTCCTTTTGGTATCAGCCAAGATGAATCCATTCTTCTCATTCCCTGATCAATTCACTCCTACTCCAGAAATTTTCCTTACTCCAGCTTCCTTCTTAAGATCCCAATCTAAGTGTACATACTCATTTTCCCTTCTACCTCTTGCTTTTTCTCACTTTTCTCCTATCTATTGTTATATTTCCTTGAAAACAACTTGTTCTACTCTAAACCGCTCTTAACAGTATCCTAGCTGATTTCACTTCTACTTGGTCTTCCAAAACTTGCTTCTTTGCCTTCTCTGGGGTTTCGACATCAAGGTCTCTCAAACAAATTTGCAACAGTCTTATCTCCCCCTGGCTTTATCAGTCACTACAACACTCTTGTTGTGGGCTGGCTTAGAGACCAAGGGCATGGCTTGTTAGAGGCTCTGAACAATCCAGGCTTGGATGAGTTGGAATATATTTTGAACTGTTAAGAGTAACCATAGATAAGTTAAGATTAACCATAGATAAGTTAAGCATCGACCCTTGTAAACCCTTATAGATACTGTTGAGCATTTCTTCTGATGCAGGCTGGCCACCTGCGTTGGAATGAGCATGAATTTTAGTCAGTAAGTACAAAAGTCTGAGACTCGTGCAGTGATGGGGGGCAGAACCTCTGCAGGGATGCCTGAAAACAGTGAGCCTGCCGCCTCGCACTGTGATGATGCTGCTTGGAGCTGGTTTTCTAATTGTCTTTACAGGGTTGTTGCACCACATTTTATATATATAAGACCATGTAATTAGAAGAATGTTAGCTGCATAAATATATTGGTATAACTTAGCATAAGTGTTAGGCCTGACTGCAAGTCATGACGAAACTCAGCAAAGAGAAGAGTTAAAAGCAAGCTGTCCTTGGGCTGGCTGGAAAGTCCTGAATATTTGCAGGATCCTGATAAAGGAGGGATAAAGGGAGTTGAACATCTGTGGAACATCCCAAGAGCTAACCTTGGTAGAAGTTCCTGTTGTCGACAAGATATGGATCCAGGAGGCGATGAGAAAGAACTATCCAACTAACAATTGGATTTATGCCCATGGACAGCAGCCGTTAGCTAATGATAAGTAAAAATAGAGTGTGGACAACAAAGGTGTTTGTAACAGTGTATAAACACGAGTTTGTTCTATCACTCATATTGAGTTGACTAACTGTGCTGCCACCACCCTCTGGAATCTTCATCACTACGGGTAACTCTCACCCTACCTCGGGTAACCCTTGCCCCCGGACAAACTGCAACACATTCTCATTGTCCTTTAATGAATTTGATTTCAACCTCTGTCATCCCTTTCAAATACAACTTTCACATCACTTTTATGGTTTCTCAGTCTTCTATCCTCTGCCTCAACATCCCCACATACCATCTCTATCTTTGCCTCTTTTGCTCATGTGCACTTCTATAAAATCCCATAACATTCATAATTTTCTTGGTAAAACACAGCCTGTAAAAAAAACAGGCTTCTTCACTTACTCCTGTATCTAGTACCTCAGGTTTAATTTGCAGAAATCAGCAGATCTGATACATTTTCATTAGTCAATGCTGCTGCCAGAAGTTATCCAAATTAAAGGATTTCAACTATGATCAAGTAGACATGAAACTGCAAAACCTGGAGATTACAATGGATATAGGTTTGATTCATCTATATCACCTAGAAGTGAAAGACTGCACTGAACTATTACTAGACTCCTGAATAAATTATTCTGTCAAGCCTCAAAATTCCATGTTACATGAATTGATGTTCTGTCTTAATAAGGTAATACAATTTTCTCTTTTTTTTCATTTTATAGATAAATTATGACTACAATAAAAAACAAAATAGACGCATTTTCAGCAACAATCTTAACATTCTTGTTTCTACTTTCCAGCATCTTAATTTAATTTAAAAGCAGAAGGCAGAAATTACATAGTGGCTGGCAACAAATACAGCCCAAACAGCCACAACATGGATCTTACAGGATCATGGAAATTGAATAAATAAATATATATTAAAAAATGGTTTATCTGGTTTTTTTTAACTGTATATACTTTTCTTTATACTTTTTTTCTTTAGTGCATTTTAAAACAAAATTCATTTTTAATGACATCAGACTGCAAACGTCCTAGAAGTTTCTGTTTGACTAAAGAAAGACACATCGTGCATCCTGCATGAGCAGCAAGTTCCTACTTCTTCACAGTAATCTTGTAGCCCACTGGCATGCTTCAATCACTTCACTGCTAGTGACATGCTCAAGGATGGCACAGACAGATCACTCTTTCCTGTAGCCTACGGTCAGGAAGTCATGCAATGTGATTCTAGGTACCATATAACCACAGTACTTTCTGTTCCTGTAGTTCTGTTTTCCTCTGTGCATGTTGCATTAACTTCTCCTTTACAAGTCCTCCACTGTAATATGTAATTAAAGGTAAGAGGTTGTTGCCCCCTTCCATCTTCCATCTCTATTTTTGTCTCAGACGACAAATCAGACTGAAGACAAGCGGAAAAAAGAGATCTCCCAGTTTCCATTTTCCTTGGCTTCTACTTTCATTTCAATTGGAACAATAAGGCAGCTGTGGGTTGTGAAGTACAGCAGTTCTGAATGCTAAAAAATGTAATAACTTCGAAGCAGTTTTCCTCTTTGACAGATGTGACTAGATTTTGAAGAAACACCATTATTCCTATCCTGGGAAAAAATTGCTTGAAATGAGCTTCAAATTGCAAGAGATAAATATGATAAATAAGAGGAATGCCTTATACCTCAGCTATAAAAAATTTCTAATATTCAAAGATTAAAAAAAACAGGGTTATTTTCACTGAAACAGTTTGAAAATGGATGTAAGGCTATTTTCTTAAAAAAAAAAAATGCTCAGCTTCCAACTGTTAGCAACATCCCATTTTGACCTACAGATTATGAAAATTGCTCATATCATTACATTTGTTACCAATTTTGAAGGGCGATGACCGATTTCTAAGTTGCACGTATGAATGTATGAAAATTTGGTGCATTTCTGGATGACGATACAGGATTACTCAGTACCTGAGGTGCTCATATCCACAGAGTGCTACACAGAAACAAAGGAAAATGCTAGGAATCTGGTGAGATACACATCAAAGCACTATGGAAAGGCTTTAATCTTCCAGATTCTCAGTGTATTGCTGTTTCCAAGTATTATATGTAGTGGAGCAGGGCAGTTGTCATGGATTGGTTCACGCCTCAACTATTAAACTTCATCAGCCTTCAGAGCAGGGTATTCAAAGCAGAAGTACTTACCAGGAATGATCCCTAGCCCATTCAATTTCCAAATCAGGCCCGACAGCAGATACTTTTGGAGAGAAAGAGTAGTATAGGACCAAAACTATACCCAGGACTGTGTTAAAAATTGTACAGTTTAGATGCAACCTTCCAGTGCTCAGAAGTTTGTTTTACTAGTGTAGATGTACATGCCTATATTTCAGTATATGAACTATATGCTCAGTATTCAACAATTTGGTCTGTAACAAGTTCAACTATTAAAAATACTCTATTCTTCTGTACAATTTGTGCTTATAATGTATCAGGAAATACAAGCTAGAGAATCCCTCCAGCTAAGCAACCAACTTCAATCAAGCAAAAAGATGCACATAGAAGTAATATTCGAAAACAAAACTCTCCTGACAATAAAAAGGGTTCTGCTTCAATTTGTACTTTCGCTTTAGTATCCTGTTGAACTATAATTAAATGCACTCACACATACTGTTTGCTATTTTCATTAGTACTGTGTACTGGGTAGATGTGTTTATGTTTTCATATTATCTCAGCTCTAATTAAAATAATCTAAACAGAACTATGTTTTATAGTTACTTGTCAAGGGAAATCTTTTACAATGCATCTCTATAAAAATATTTTGGTTAATGTTATTATTAAGTAGTCACAGAGCATCCATTATGCTCTAAGGAAGATTTTTTTCAAAGATCCTCTGGAGCTGTTATACATCTTCTACCATTAATTCTGTGGTAGTACAGGACAGGGAAAAATCAGTCCTGTGAGGCAATTCCAACCATAGACATTTTTTCTTGTAATTCGTACTCAGTATTTCAGAATAGAATATTTTCCTATTTTCAGTCATGTATTGATGAATTGATAATCACCTCTTAATGGCACTGACAGTATATCTTTTAATTATTTGTTTTAATTTTTTTAAGTCCTAGTTAGGGCCTTTATTTATCCATTTATTTCTTTGTTTATTCATTTCAACATCATTAGAATGAGAAGATATCCAACTGTGAGCAGCAGATTTGCATAGATGCTTTAAAGGTTTACAAAGAAAACCTATAGAAAATATTCTGAAATAAATCTTTATACCTAGAATCAAGGTCACTGACTACTGTCAACTACCTTAGAGTTCTTTCAGCCCTAGTGCAACTTTGGAAACACTACATAATGTAAAGGAACTCTCCAGACCCGGCACACTGATGATGATGACTAAATCTGCCCACCTTTGAACCACAGTATACATCCTTATTTTAGCTGGCTTAGGGAATGCTTTCAAGTGCTCAGCACCTGCCAGAACTTCATAAAATCATGTACACAATGGTGGCTTTTACCTTGGACATGTCAGGTTTGACCTCCCACAGAATCATAACTCATAATAATTTTTTTTAAGTTTTATTTGCCTCTTGTGCTAAGGACGGACACTGCACAGAGTTGCACAAAGTCCAGCACCAAAAAATACCAGAAAAAAGAAGTGTGTTAACTGAGCAGGAAGCATAGGGTGCCTGCACAGTAGCTCCCTATGGAGATTTTCTGAGTTACTACTTTCCTGGCTGAGCACGTTGTAACTTGAGCCGAGCACAGAAAGCAGCTCATAGGAGAAAGAAGGCCTTTACACTCCAGTTGTCCTGTGGTCTCATTCAGAAAGCGAGTGGTGAGCATTTATTGCATAACAGTGTTTTTCAGCACTTCATGACAAAAATGTAATAAAGCAGATTTTTTGTGTGCAAAACAAGTTCAGTAGATGCATTATAGAGTCCTTGGGCATTTGTGCACTGGAGCAACACCCTGCAGTGAGGGTTTCACCAAGTTTGCAGACACAGGCATATGCCAACCCCACCTAACTGTGACAAGAGATGCATTTCATTTGGGAAGAACTAAGGGTACTGCAGGAGGTTGTTGGCATACGGAAGGAACTAGGGTTATTCCATCAGAGGAAAATAGCGATACCAACCCAGTTAAAAATCCTGTTATTGAACAACTGGTTCTGAAAGTTTATTTTCTGGAACTGTGATTTTTCAGAGTTGCCTCTAATGATTTTGTTTGGTTTTGTTCAAAGCAATACCTGCACCTAACTGCAAAAAAAGGATGAGGCATAACTTCCTAGAATGTAAATTACTATCACTTTTTAGGTCAAGGTGAGAGATTCTGCAGCATGTACCTCCTACAGTCATTCTGTCCACTCATGCCCAGGCTGTTACAGGAGGTGAAATGTCATGGTCCCTGTCCCTCCCTATGCCTAAATGATCTGCACTGGTACACCAGGCTCACTGCACACGCAGAAAACAGTTCTACCTTAGGCAAGGCACACCTGGTAGTTCAAAGAAGTGCAATAGGTCTATCAAAAGCTATAGAAGTCCTACAACATTCTGTTACTGCTTGCAGAAAAATGAGACAATTTCTTGTCCTCTAACGCTTAAACTATTACGTTCTATTATATTGATAAATGTCTTAGCCAGAGGAATAATGAACCATAGATGAAATTGTAAATTTGTTTAAAGATGTTAAAAAAAATAAATAGAAAAAATGTTGACTAATATAAAGACAACACAACCAAACTCACAAGAAAAATAAAAAGGTATTATAATGAATAGATTATTGTAGATCTTAGCAATAAAACCAGTAAGAACAAGATGATGAGATTTTATTATGTCAGACACACTAAATTTCTCTCTTCGTCTTTCTACTAGAAGCCCTCTTCATATCACTGAAACAACACTCTTAGAGAGTTGGATTATTCACATAAAATGGGGAAAATACTAATTTCTGCTATATATAATCAAAGTTACTTTTAAATAATCCACATGTAGACATCAAAAGCTGTACCTACAGCGAGCCATTTGAAACATATCTTAGAAGACAACAAGAGAATAAGCAGATGCTGGATTACAATTCATAAAGAATTTAAAAGGTGAGAAGTGAGAATTTAATTTTATTACAATTAGATCCCCCTAAGTCACCCACCAGTGAATAGCACTGGCAAAAGAAACAGTCTCTTAGGATAAAAAGGTGCACCTTCACCTTCTATGTATATAGCTCATTTTTTTTTGAAGCAGATCTGAACAAAAAAGTAAGGAGATTCTTATTAAATTGAGTGGCTAATACAAAACTATACATGAAACATCACATGCAGCCCATTTTTGTTTAAGTTTCATCTAAACAGAGAGCTATAGGAATTGTGGTAGAACTCAATTTTACTATCGTATTCTAAAATTCAAGTCTGATAAGGTAAGTTATATTTTACTACATGTACTAATGTGACTAGATAAAAGTTGAAAGAGAGAATAACCTTTCAGAGGACTTCAGTTAACTCATTAACCTACTTGGTCTCCTACCAAACCTCATTTTTTCTCCTATGTGCTGTTAGCATACTTCACAGCGCCATACGACTTCAAATTGAAGCAGTAGTACTTTCTTAAAGTCTTCATTAATTAGCAATTCATGAATTAAAAATTTACTAAGACTTGTCTGACAATCCAGAAAAAAAAAAATTATCAAGTGATCCAAACCATAGACTAAATTCAACTATATTTGTTTCTTATCGGCACACACATAACTTCTCAATAATCCCTCTTTTTCAGAGGCTGATCCTGAGAAAATCATAGAATCACAGAATCACAGAATAGTTAGGGTTGGAAAGGACCTTGAGATCATCCAGTTCCAGCCTCCCTACCATGGGCAGGGACACCTCACACTAAACCATGTCACCCAAGGCTCTGTCCAACCTGGCCTTGAACACTGCCAGTAACGGAGCATTCACAACTTCCCTGGGCAACCCATTCCAGGGCCTCATCAGCATCACAGTAAAGAACTTCTTCCTTATATCCAGCCTAATCTTCCTCTGTTGAAGTTTTAATTCGTTATCCCTTGTCCTCTCACTACAGTTCCTCATGAAGAGTCCTTCCCAGCATCCTTATAAGCCACATTCAGATACTGGAGGGCTGCTATGAGGTCTCCATGCAGCCTTCTCTTCTCCAGACTGAACAGCCCCAACTCTCTCATCCTATCTTTATAGGGGAGGTACTCCAGTCCCCTGATCATCCTCGTGGCCCTCCTCTGGACTTGTTGCAACAGTTCCATGTCCTTTTTATCTTGAGGACACCAGAACTGTACAAAATACTCCAAGTGAGGTCTCACAAGAGCAGTGTAGAGGGGCAGGATCACCTCCCTCATTCTGCTGGTCACACGCCTTTTGATGCACCCCAGGGTACAGTTGGCTTTCTGGGCTGCAAGAGCACACTGTCGGCTCATGTTCATTCCCTCATCAACCAACACCCTCAAGTCCTTCTCAGGGCTGCTCTGAATCTCATCTCTGCCCAACCTGTAGCTGTGCCTGGGATTGCTCCGAACCAGGTGTAGGACCTTGCACTTGGCATGGTTCAACTTCATCAGGTTGACATCAACCCACTTCACAAGCAAGTCAGGGTCCCTCTGGATGGCATTCCTTCCCTCCAATGTTATCAACCAAACCACTCAGCTTGGTGTCATCGGCAAACTTGCTGAGGGTACACTCAACCCCACTGTCCATGTCACTGACAAAGATGTTGAACTAGACCAGTCCCAACACCAGTCCCTGAGGGACACCACTTGTTACTGGCCTCCAGCTGGACACTGAGCCATTGAGCACATCTCTTTGCATGTGGCCATCCAGCCAGTTCTTTATCCACAGAGTGGTCCACCTATCAAATTGATGTCTCTCCAATTTAGAGACAAGGATGTTATGTGAGACAGTGTCAAATGCTTTGCACAAGTAAAGGTAGATGACATCAACAGCTCTACCCCTGTCCATTAGTTCTGCAGCCCCATCATAGAAGGTCACCAGATTGGTCAGGCAGGATTTCCCCTTAGTGAAGCCATGCTGGCTGTCACCAAGCACGTTGTTGTTTTTCATGTGCCTCAGTATGCCTTCCTGAAGAATCTGCTCCAATATTTTGCCAGGCACAGAGGTGAGGCTGACTGGTCTGCAATTCCCCAGCTCATCCATTTTCCCCTTCTTGAAAATGGGGGTTATATTTCCCATTTCCAGTCATCTGGAACTTCACTTGACTGCCGTGATTTTTCAAATATGATGGACAGTGGCTTAGCAACTTCATCTGCCAGCTCCTTCAGGACCCGTGGATGAGTTTCATCAGGTCCCATGGACTTGTGCACATTCAGATTCCTAAGATGGTCTCAAATCAGATCCCCTCCTACAGTGGGCCTAATGTCTTCATTCTCACAGTCCCTGTGTCTGTCTTCCAAGACTTGGTTGGTGTGGTCAGAGCATTTGCCAGTGAAGACTGAGGCAAAGAAGTCATTAAGAAAATCAGCCTTCTCCAAATCCAGAGTAACCAGTTCTCCCAATAGTTTCTGGAGAGGACCCACATTGTCCCTAGTCTGTGATTTATTCTCTACATACCTATAAAATCCTTTCCTGTTATCTTTCACATCCCATGCCAGGTTTAATTCTAAGTGGGCCTTAGATTTCCTAACCTGGTCCATAGCTTCCTGGACAACAACCTTGTATTCTTCCCAGGCCACCTGTCCTTGCTTCCACCTTTTGTATGTCTCTTATTTCCTTCAAATTTTCCTCAGCAGCATCTTATCCAAGGAGGTCTCCTGGCCCTACTGCTGTACTTCCTTTTAGTTGGGATGCAACACTCCTGAGCTTGCAGCAGGTGATCTTTGAATACCAACAGTCTTGGTCCCCCTGCCCTCTCAGGCTATATCTCATGGAACCTTACTGAGCAGGTTCCTGAAGAGGTCAAAGTCTACTCTCTTGAAGTCCAGGGCAGTGAGCTTGCTACACGCTCTTCTCATTGTCCTGAGGATCTCTAATTCAACCATCTCATGATTGCTGCAACAAAGGCTGCCCTGGAGTGTCATATTTTCAACCAGCCCTTCCCTGTTTTGAGGATGAGATCAAGCATTACACCTCTCCTTATTGGCTCCTCTATTACTTGCAGAAGGAAGTTGTCTTCCACACAACCAAGAAATGTCCTGGATTGCTTCTGCCGGGCCATACCGTCCCTCCAACAGATATCAGGGGGGCTGAATTCTCCCACGAGGACAAGGGCCTGTGAGTGTGAGGCTGTTCTTATCTGTTTGCAGAGCTCTTCATCCACAGAGTTCTCTTAATCAGGCGGTCTGTAACATCCTCACAGTAACGGCTCCCATTGCTGTTCTACCTTTGACACTCACCCACAAACTCTCTGTTGACTGCTTACCTGTCCCCAGACAGAGTTCCATACCCTCCAGCCTCCCCCTAACATAAATAGCAACTCCCCCTCCCCACCTACAGGGCTTGTCTTTCCTAAAGAGCATGTAACCTTCCATTCCATTCCAACACACTAGTCATAGGAGCCATCCCACCATGTCTCTGTGATGCCTATGATATCATACCCCTCCAGACATACACACATCTCTAATTTCTCTTGTTTGCTCCCCATGCTGCAGGTGCTTGTATAGAGGCATCTGAGCTGAGCTCCAATTGAAGCTGGCTCGTTGGCTGGAGCAGCTGGAATACCTATACATTGCTCTGAATGTTTATTACAGGTGTTGGCAAGTGACTGGGTGTGTTGGGATGAAATGATATCCCCCTCCCCCAACACATCTAGTTTAAAGCATTCTTGATCAGTGTGGCAAGCCTCCTACCAAATCCACTCTTCTCCTTCTTTGTCACATCAGCTCCACTAGCCCCCCAGTAGACCTGGCCTACTAAACTGAGTCCCGTGTTCTAGGTACCCAAACCCCTGACTATAACACCACCCTTCTAACCATTTATTAACCTGGTCAATCATCATAGCCTTTTTAAGGTATTCCCCTGTATCCTGGAGAATTGACGAAAAGATAATTTGAGTTCCAGAGCCCCTAACCACCTCTCCCAGAGCTCTGTAGTCCTTTATGTTCTCTGGGCTACTGCTATCTATATCAGTAGCACCCACACGGGTCACTAGAATTGGCCAATAGTCAGTGGGACCGAGTAAAGCAGGCAGCCTCTCTGCAACATCCCTGATCAGAGCCCCTGGTAGGCAACACACCTCCCTTGAGCCTGGGTCAGGTAGACAGATGGGTGCCTCTGTTCCTTTCAAAGTAGAGACCCCTACTACTATGGCCCACTGCTTTTTCCTGGCAGCACCAGTAGTGATCTTTAGCAGTGCATCAGCCGGTTGTTCATGGTGGGAGTGTGGTTTCTCATCAGCTCCTGCAGGACAGCAAAGCAGTTCTGGGTGGGGACAACAGATTTAGGAAGAAGCTCCTTGCTTTTAATTGTCCTCTTCCTCCTTTTTTTGTTGGTTTCTTTGCTACTATTTCCCAGCTTCCTGGGTTAGCAGCCTTCTTCTTTCCTCCATGAGCTACAGGGGATGCTTCAGGCCCCTGTACAGTTTGGGCCTGGAGCAAGCAGTGCTGCTTCCTCTCAGCTTCCCTGACACCTGTCAGCCTACTAACAGCATCCCGCAGCTCAGCCCCTGCTGCAGGAGGACCTCCACCAGGGAGCACAGAGTGCAGCCCTGCTCATTGCTCACCCTTCCCTCACAAGACCACACCATCCCATTTGCCTGCCCACACAAACTGCCTCGACAAGCCCTGTTCACCGGGCTCCTTTCACCACGCTCCATGGGGTAGGTTTTTAACCACTCAGGGCTGGTGCGTCCCTCCTGGCGCCACCCCTGTGAGCCAGCTGCTCAAGTCAGATGAGCTGCTGGCTTCTGGGCAAGTACGGTCGAGGCCTTGAGGCTCCCTCAGCAGCTCTCGATGCTCTGAGTTGAGGCTCCCGGATGCTGAGCTTCCCCCAGCTCAGATGCTGAAGGCATCCTCTCTTGAGCTACTCACCTCAGCAACTGAAAATCTGAAAACAGCTCATGTGTTTGCAAAATGCTAGATCATAGCTACAAGCCACAGCTCAGATGCACAGATAAAAGAGCATACAGATCCCTGAATTACTGTTAAGTGTGCTCACTTCAGGGCTGCAAGCAGTAGATATGGGTGGCTCTGTGGCACTGAACTTAATACAACTTCTGAGATCTGAGTTAGTGTCTCTCCAGAGTGCTGCACTGTGCCAGGGAGATACACCATTTCAGTTAAAATAGACTTCAGCTTTAGTAACAGTACACTGAATGGAACAGTTGAGACATACCCAAAGACAAGTTTAGATAGATTTTAGAGTGTATCTCATAAGAGACAAGCGTTAGGGTCACAACAACCTTCAGGTTTATCACTTCAAAATTCATCATTGAAAAAAAGATGAATTTCCAGAAACGTGAGTGAAAGGTTGTAGGGAAAACAGATAATACTAGCCAGGTTTTATGATCGCATGTTTTTAATATAAGATGGGGAATAATTAGGACCAGATTAAGAGACAGATAGAAGGAAAAAGACAAAGCAAGTTCTGAATGTACTCTGAGGAACCAATCTCTTAACTACCCATGCTAGCCCCCTCAGGATTCACACTTTGTGTATGTGCTTGTTCCTGTCTCATACTTCCCAGCTGTAGTACTTTCACCACCCTGTGTGCCAGCAGTGCAGCATCACAGCCTCTCTCCTCTTCAGGGACCCCATGTAGCAAGCGTAGGTGACAGGATTCCCCACCAGCTGCATTTGGTATGGGAGCCTCTGGAACAGAGGACAGAAGAAGCCACTGTTCTGTGCTTAACCTCACATTCATACAAACTTCTTAAAAATCTGTTGGGTGCTGAAGCATGTATATGCACTGCCATCACGTGAGCTGACATGCAGTCTCTGAAAGAAAAGGCCAAAGAAAACAGGAGGCAGAATGACCCCCACCTCTGCCTTCTAACTCAGCTCACATGAGGTTCCCTTTTTCCACTCTCCGCATCACCTGCCCTCACCAGACTGGTGGGAAAAAGGAATCTTCGGCCTCTTCTACTGCTGCTTACACAGAAATATAGTGTTTCTCCTCACTGCAGGTGAACTGTTATATGCACAACCCTCCAGGAAAGATATGTAAGGCTATAAATGGAAACAGCAGTATGAGTTGAAAGGACAGCCTTCCCTGTCAGTTTCATCCAAGTTACCAAAGCTTGCCTAATGCAAAACCAGCTGCTGAAGAATTTCCCATTCTGCCTTTTACTGGCCCCTTCCTGTGCTAGATGCACAAGACATATGAAAAGAGGAAAAGAATGACAGCTGGTTTGGAAATTTATATGATCCCTGCTTTCTATCTGTTTAAAATATGTTTATTTTGCTAGAAAAGTGCAAAGAGGTCCTGGAAGATTTGAGAGAATTAATTATTTTGCGTGCATTGTATAACACTATTCATTAGTTTTACATGAGTGGTAATAGGTCAGTCAAGAATAGAATCCCATTGTGTTAACCTTCAAAGAGCTTGCCATGTAATTGAATGCAGCAAGCATAGGATAAAGGAATTAAATATGCAGGCAGAATTAACATTAATGGTTTGCAAACATCACATTGCAAATATATACAGCTTTGTTGCCTAAATTCTTGGGTTAAGATCTTGGGGGGGGGGAGGTGGGTGGGTTGATTAATTAAGCAACAAAACCAAAAGGAAGAATACTGAAGGAATGTGCATAACATACATGGAGAAAGAAGCATAATGGGATCTGAATGCTATAGTGTATTCAATTGCTCATGCATTAGTACACAGATTTATAACATATGTTAAGCATAAGCCTACATGTGCCTTTCTGTTGTTTTTTTCTGCATAGGAGGTATGCTACATGTAGGGCCACATAAGAGACGTTTTAGAAACATGGTAAAGTTCTGACCATATATATCACACAACTAGCTTTAGTTTTGCAGAACGATGAGAATACTGGGAGTCAATAAATGGTATGATTTAAATTTGAAAATAGCTCCCCAGAATCTGCTGAATCCATTCAGAGTTAAATAGCAGGAGAACATCACCATTCAGTGTAGAGTCCATCTGTTGGCAATATCATGATGGAAACGGCTTTTTAAATGCTATTTTCAATAAGCTATCACACAACAGCTTGTTCCCAACAATATTCCAATACCTTTCTGTTTGCTTGCCGCCTACTATATAAAATAGCTTAGAGGGAAGGAGATATTTCAGTACCATACTAATGTAGGGTAGGAGGTACAGAGAGACTACAGGAACTGGCAAAACGAGATACAACTATAAAAAGACAAAAAGAAAAGAAGCTGTTAATTTAGACTCCCTGCAACACAGATTTAAAAAAGGATATGGAACCCAAGGTACTGTAGCACCAGAGGGATGGTTTGCAGCCAGTCATTAGCGTTATCATGCATCGACAGTGTCAGTCATAGGAAACCAGTGGCTCCTAGATAAAAACGGCAGGTGCTCCAAGAAATTAAGTCTGCAAGACTTTCTGAAATGTGTGCGCCAATGAGTTCTGAAAGGAAGATTCACTTTCATCAGTGACATGCTCACAAGCACGGCACCAGCACAATCTGTCCTATATAAATCTTACCAAAATATCACGTATCTATCATCTTATTAATCAAGTAAAACAAATACCAGCGATGTACTGATATACAAAACCTGCATCCACTAGCATCAAAGTGGCTCAGTTGCAGACATCAGCTCAGCAATGAAGAACAGATGGCTGCATTTGAACCCAATAATTGGCAGGAGAGGAACAGCATTTCTTTTGGCTCATACCAGAAAAGTCTCACAGTCAGTTCAGCATAGTTGTCAGCTAGCTTTAACACACCTAATGTCATGCCTTTTTAAGTAGGGAGCTAGATAATCCCGAGGTTTCTTCTGACCTATATTGCCCTATGACCCCAAAATAAACTCCTCTATGCTGATTACCTCTACCTTCACTACTAACTTGAATTTTAAGATTTATTTATTTTGCAGCTTTTGTAAGGCTGTACTTCTTAAAGGATGAAAAAGGGCACTCAAGTTTTACATATATTGTTTCTTGTCCACCAAACACTGTTAGAAACACGTATAGTTAGGAAAGATAAAAGTTGAGAAAGCTATCCTGAAGTGCCAAAAATTATCAATGTCAACGGAAAGATGCAACCTTCTGACGTCTTCTTCCTGGAATTCCTTTGTAATTTTTTTTCCACCTTATTAGTTGTTCTAGTAAGTCACGTGTCTATGAATAGCACATAGGCTATTTTGACTTTCCTGTTTAAAAATTTAGAGTACAATGGGGTTTTGGGAGTGGGAGATGCAGTGCTTGATTTTCCATGAGCAAGCTGAACCCATTTGCTTATTGGCTGCAAAATCACTCAACCAAGTGCAAAATGGGGAGGCAGAATAATTGGAGCTGAAGAACAGCATTGCCTCTCTCAGTAGCATTTTGCATTCAACTGGATTTGGATAGACCTCAAAGTAGCCTTCCAGTATCTGAAGGGGGCCTACAAGGATGTTGGGGAGGGACTCTTCATTAGGGACTGTAGTGAAAGGACAAGGAGTAATGGGTTAAAACTTCAACAGGGGAAGTTCAGATTAGATATAAGGAAGAAGTTCTTTACTGAGGGTGGTGAAGCACTGGAATGGGTTGCTCAGAGAAGTGATGAATGCTCCACCCCTGGTGGTGTTCAAGGCCAGGCTGGACAGAGCCTTGGGTGACATAATTTAGTGTGAGGTGTTCCTGGCCATGGCAGGGGTTTGGAACTGGATGATCTTAAGGTCCTTTCTAACCCTAACTATTCTATGATTCTATGATTCTATAAAGTAACTAAAGAAGGTATGAAACATCGGATCATGTAAATGGAGATACAGAAAAAGGAAGGAAAACCTGAAAAAGTATTAGGGAATTAATACTGATAAAAACAAACATAAACTCAGAAGACTAGTACATAAAAAATACAAAATATTACATAAAGAATGCATTAGTGCTATATGAAACATGTACTGATATGTATACATTGCTGGGCTCGTTCATAAAATAGTCTATCTTCTACTATCAAGAATGCATCCCAAGTGCAAAAAAATAATTTGTGTTCTGTTTACCTGCCTCTGACCTATTCAAATGCATATAGCAATAATATCCTCTTAAAACACATGCACGATAGCCGGCTTCTAAAATGAAAAACAGAGCTAATAAGACAATGCTTATGATGAGCACCTACCTGAGGACGTATAACTTTCACTATGTTTTCAAGTGCAGTGTCTGGTGATGGAGGAGAGCAGTCAGGTGTTGGGCCTGTAGAGCTGTTTCTATGGTTACCACATCCTGGTGCGGTAATTGCTACCTGAGGTGCATTATCTGTGAATAAAAATAGCATTTATGTGAACTTACGAATACTTCATATATTTTAAAATAAGAAAAAAATATTTTGAAAACAGAATGCTACTCAGAACACTTTCAACTTACAAAACCTATTATAATTTAAATGTATCTGGTGAGGAATATATGGCATATTGTCATGGGTTCAGCAGCAGCAGTCATTTTTTCTTTAAGCAGTAGCTGGTGTAGTATTGTGTTATGGATTTTTAGTTTGGGAACAGTGCTGATA